>JZKD02S1874846.1:99752-130419 GCA_000966675.3 Picea glauca
TCAATCACATCATAATCAAATATCAT
This sequence comes from Picea glauca, assembly GCA_000966675.3. NCBI lineage: Eukaryota > Viridiplantae > Streptophyta > Pinopsida > Pinales > Pinaceae > Picea > Picea glauca. Next base: position 99,779 of record JZKD02S1874846.1, read on the forward strand.
AGGTCTAACATAAAAAGGGTCCAGATCACTTGCGAGCAAGTGTCCTCAAAGAATAAGTGTCCTCAGTGCGCCAGAGCGGGATGTTACAACAGGAAGGATCTCGAGATACACTTCAGGGATCTAGCCCAGTTGAGACAAACTGGCACAACAGAGGTGTTCATCATAGAGTTTCAGCGGGTAGCAATGGCAGTGACAGATATATTAGAAACCAGACTGATCATGCTATTCACATAAGGACTCATGGAGCCTTTGAGAGGATGGGTCAACGCATACAAGCCTCCCACTTTGCATGATTCCATACTTCACGCTCGATATCTGACAGAATCAGTGTCAAAGACTAAAACTTTCTCCAAACCATTTGTGCCCCAGAGGGATCAAGACGGGAATCCATTCTAGAGAGAATGGAAGGGCAAGGAGAAGTTGGATGATGAGACTAGGAGAGAGCTTATGAGGAAGAAGATTTTCTTTAGCTGCAGAGAGACAGGTGCATGGGCAAGGGAGAGATTCATTATATTGAGGTAGCAGCAGACAACATGGACAGTGAGGAGCAGAAGCAAGACACTGGATCCACTACTTCAAAAGAGGAGTCAGCACCAACAGAGGAGCATCTTCCCCGTAGACCACCGACACTGGCAGGAGCCCATCCTCCAGTAGTCCCACAGCCGCCAGAGTAGGCTCACAGGAGGAAAATAGCAAAGGGAGGAGTCATAGTGACCATTTATAGTGTTCCCAGGTATGATACCTTCCATATCAGAGGTATTATTTAGGGGCAACAGGCAATCTCCCTGATAGATGGTGGGGCCACCCACAACTTCATCGACACTTCACTAGTATCGAGACGGGCACTTCAGATAGAGGAGTTTGAGGGGTTTGATGTTGCGGTAGCAGATGGCCATACAGTGGAGTTTCTAGACATAATTCCAAACTTAGAGATGAAGTTAGGAAACTACACAGTTAGAGACACATTTTATGTGGTTGACCTATTGGACACATATGTGGTGTTAGGAGTTTAGTGGATGATTACCTTAGGAAAAATCACTGCCAACTACCATACCATGGAAATGGGATTCAGAGATCAGGATGGGAAGAAGGTTGTTCTAAGAGGTATGTCGATAGGATCACCTAGGACAGTTTCATCCAAGAGGATGGAGAGGATATTTAGACATGGAGAGGTAGCATATGCTGTAGAATGCTTGATCACTACTCAAAAGGATTCAAAAGATCGACAACAATACCACACAGAGATCAATAATTTATTGGGATGACATCAACAGGTCTTTGTGGCAATCCCACCAGGGAGACCACCTGATAGGGGGTTTGAGCACACCATTGAGTTAGAGGAGGGGGCCAAACCTATGATCACCCTCCCCTATCGTCATCCTAGGAGGTTCAAGGATGATATTGAGAAGGCAATCAAGGAATTGTTGGCGATGGGACACATCAGACCGAGCAACAACCCATTTGCTTCTTCAGTTGTCTTAGTTATGAAGAAGGATGGCACTATGAGGATGTGCATTGATTACCGAGCCTTGAACAAGAAAACCATCAAAAGCGAGTACCCTATCCCAAGCATTGACGAGTTGATGGATGAACTGCATGGGGCAATTTTCTTCTCAAAAATTGATCTACGCTCTGGATATCACCAGATCAACATCCGAGAGCAGGACATAGAAAAGACGACATTTCAATGTCATTTTGGACACTTCGATATCCTAGTTATGCCATTTGGGCTAACCAATGCGCCTGCTACATTCCAGTCTTGCATGAACCATATATTCAGGGATTAGTTAAGGAAATCAGTCTTGGTTTTCTTCGACGACATCTTGATCTATAGTCGGTCATGGCAAGATCATATGGGGCACCTAGATGAGGTATTAAACATCATGGAGGAACAATCATTATATGCCAAAGAGTCCAACTGCAATTTCGATATGACAGAGATGCTTTACTTAGGCCACATCATCAGTGCACAAGCGGTACAGGTGCACCTAGAGAAGATCAAGTCCATTCTGGATTGGTCGACGCCCAATAACGTGACATAATTAAGGAGCTTCTTTGGGCTGTGCAACTATTACAGGCGGTTCGTCCGGGGTTTTTCATAGCTTGGAACACCATTAACAGATCTTACCAAGCATGGGGCCTTCATATGGACCAAGAAATTATAGGAAGCCTTTAATCACATGAAGGAAGTCATGGGCACTTGTCCAGTGTTGGTACTACCAGACTTCACCCTACCATTTGTACTAGAGTGTTATGCATCCGACAAAGGGATTGGTGTAGTTTTGATGCAGGGAGTATACCCCATTGTATTCGAGAGCCAGAAGCTTAGTCAACCTAAGAGGTTGTACTCCATTTATGACAAGGAAATGTTGGCAATCATGCATGCCTTGACCAAGTTTAGACAATATTTGGTGGGTAGAAAAATCATGGTCAAGATCGATCACAACAGTTTGAAGTATTTCCTTGAGCAGAAGAACCACAGTGAATGCCAACAGAAATGGGTGACGAAGGTACAAGTATTTGACTTTGACATAGAGTATGTCAAGGGGAAGAAGAACATTGTGGTTGATGCACTATCAAGGAGACCTATGGCATGTTCTTTGATGGAGATTTTAGTAGATTGGAAATCCCACTTATTAGTGGAATATTCCAAGAACTAGTTCTCTTGTGAGGTGATGGATGGGAAGATACAGGATGACTGGTACAAGGTCATTGAAAATGTCATATTTTACAAGGATAGAGTTTACTTGGTGCCAGATTCAGGGCTTAAAAAGAAAATCCTCACCGCAATTCATGATTCACCGCTAGTAGGCCATCAGGGGTTTTTCAAAACCTACAGACAGATCAGAGAGAGGTTCTCATGGAAGGGCCTCAAAAAAGACGTTATGAGACATGTCAGTGAGTGTGTGACTTGCCAGTAGAACAAGTCAGAGAATGCTCTTCCAGTAGGGCTACTTCATCCACTCCCCATTCCAGAGAATAAATGGGAGAGTATATCTATGGACTTCATCACCGGTCTACCCAAGGTCTAGGGTAAGGATTGTATCTATGTAGTTGTCGTCAGATTGACCAAGTTTGCTCACTTCTATGACATACTGACAGAGTACAACACAGTTCAGGTAGCTAAGCTTTTCTTCAGGGAGGTTTTCAGACTTCATGGGTTGCCGAAGAATATCATCAGTGACAGGGACAGTCGGTTCATAGGGACATTTTGGAGAGAGTTGTTTCGTTTGGTGGGGACAAAGTTGACACCTAGCACCATCTATCACCCTCAGATTGATGGGAAAACCAATATTTTCAACAAGTGGGTTGAAGGGTATTTGAGGAACTATGTAGGAGGACATAAGAGAACGTGGGTAAAGTGGTTACATTTAGGGGAACATTTCTACAACACCACCTTCCACATGTCCATTGGTATGACACCCTTCCGAGCATTGTATGTATATGATGCTCCCAATTTGGTAGACTTGGTCTTCAGGGAGAGAAGGTCTCCCAAGGCCAAGGATTGGATCATAGAGAGTTAGGAGATTCTCAAATTGTTGAAAGAGAACCTGCAGCTGACGCAAAATCGACAGAAGATAAGAGTAGATAGGCACAAGATAGAGCATAGCTTTGAGGTTGGAGATTTGGTTTTGTTGAGACTCCAACCCTACAGACAGTCATCTCTGAAGAAGAGTGGAGCTGAGAAATTCAAGCCCATATTTTATGGTTCTTACAGGATCATGTGTCGAGTAGGCGAGTTTGCTTACGAGCTAGAGCTTCCAAAGGGGAGAAAGATTCATAACGCGTTCCACATGTCTTGCTTAAAAAAGGCAGTGGGAAAATTCATTAACACATCTGAGGAGCTTCCCACGTTGGATGAGGAGGGATAGTTGGAGTTAGTTCTGGAGGAGGTTTTGGATTTCTGAGAGAAGAAACTAAGGAGCAGGGTCATCAGAGAGTGCTTGATCAGATGGAGAAGGCTTCCAATAGAGGACGCTACTTGGGAGAGTGAGAAAGTATTGCAGCACCCTAGACTGGTATTACTTGAGGACAACATTTCGGGAAGGGAGGACTGTAATGTCCCTTTCCAAATAGGAGCTCTAGAAAAGGAGGCTTAATGGACTAAACCACCGCGTTAGACTATAGCCAGGGCCAAAGAGGGGTAAATAGGGTTACTAGAGGTCACTCTAGTCACAAGTGTTATATTTATAAAGTGACATTGAGCTAACAAGGGTTAACAACGCTTTTAACTCAATATGAGCTAAAAATAGAAGTCAACAGTGAATTAGAGTTTCAACCGTGATTTAGGGTTTCAACATGATTTAGGGTTTTGGAAAGCTATAAAGGAAGGGTCAATGACCTAATTCATCATTATGCAGATTATGACTTGTCATTGAGGAGAAGAGGCGCATCATAGGAGAGATAGTTCAGTGTATTCCAGGAGGAAGACACCAGTTGGATGATTTCGGTGTTGAAAGACACACCCTAGTCACCGGGAAGATCGTCCAGGTCTTCCATCATTCTTCATTGATTCCACAGTGCTCCCATATTATGGGTATTATCTTTTAGTTTCTTATGTGTATTCCGTATAAGATCCTTTTGTCTTTTGATCTAGCCGAGCATTGTTATCTTATTCAGCCACAGTAGCTTAATTTATTCTGGCTAAGATCCTTTGTATGTTGATCTATTCAAGTATTGTCAGTTATTCAGCCACATTCGGCCATTTTGTAATCCACATAGATATCATAATACAAACTTGCAGTCCTTTGTCGCATTTATTATTTGTATGATGTAAACCTTTGATCCTACACACACATTAGCAGTGTTTCCCAGACTAGCCAAGTTAGGAACATTATAGAGTAGGATCATGTCGCAAGATCTAAAAGATTTGGGGGCTAAAAAAGTGTTTTCCTCTACTTGCCTCTTGGTCCCCTTGTTTACTTAGAGCACAAAGAAGAAATATGTAATCCTCTAAGCAGTGTCCCATCACATGTGTGAGTAGAAGACATGTGATCTAAGCTCAAGGGTTTCTCCTAAGAATAATTCCAATCACCTCTAGTTTGGATACCAAAAAAGATGTGGTTCAAGGGAATTATAAGACTTTTTGAATATGTAACTGAACTAACCATGTATATCACAATAGCAGTGGAAACTAAATATAAATTTGTTATATATGTTTTCCATCATGTCTACGGTGGATCCAACATAATCTATCCTCCCTCGGGATCTAGTGATTAGCTTCCACCCATATTTAATTGGATTCAACTATGAACTAGCCTAGGGGGATCCTCACCCAAGGCATCCAATGAAAAAAGTGATTCCTTAAGAAATATGAGAATAATGATATTTTTGAATAAGATTGTATAAGGGCACCAAATGAAATTTATGTATGGTTTTATATGTTTTTGGCCCGGTTGATATTCTTGTGGATATTTTGTAATGTGATTATTTGAGTGATTCATAATGCTAGAAAGAATAAAATCATTCAAAAACATAAAAAAATGAAATTGTAAATCACAATAACTAGTTGATTAAATCTAAGACATTGTATCTTCATCCATGAAAGTGTTATAATAACATATCCACCTAAATAAGCTACTTCTAAAAAGTGTATGAACTTACAAATTAATGCACAAAGGAATGGAATTTAAACAATAATAAGAACTTTGATTAACTATTATGTAGATTTTACTAGTTCACATAATAAACTTATAATAAACTTATCCTTGACATTATTTAATATCTTTTTTGAATATCTTTAAATTTACAAAATAGAACAATTGGAAAAAATCACAATCGAGGTAGATAGTTTGAGTTCTCTTAATAAGATAAAGAAAAGTAATGTTTTAACATTAAAATTACTTTTGAGGAAGATAGAAGACTTAGGTAAATGCATTTCCTTCATTAATAATATTTACCCAAAGATCATCAACCTTGGATGAGATTCACTATGTTTATCCTCTATAGTTAGAATAGATTGACAAATATGTATTAGAGATTTATAACTTACTAAATATATGAAAATGAAAATGCAAACATGTGAAAGGAAATTTATGCTTAGGCAGTTCCAAGTTGGTGATAAAGTCCTTAGAATATTAAACTACCTTCATTATAAATGGAGAAAGTTCTTCTTAGTTGGGTAGGCTTGGGGTTGTCCCGTAATTATTCCAAAGAACCTACATAATATTGACAATAATTCGTCTTTGTTAAATGGTAAATATATCAAAAATTAATGCCCCTTGTCTCAAAAGCTATTACTTTTAGAACATGCATTTGCCTTTAAAAATTCATGCCATATTCATTGAGATAGGTTTTTATCTATTTATCAATTATGTTGTTGTGCTATGTTCCTACAAATTTTGATTATGCCACAATCTTCACCTTGAACATGGCATTCAATAAGGGAGAACACAATTCCACATATAGTGCATGCATATTTGAATACGCATTCTAGTAGAGATTATGTACTTGTCAATCTTGCATAGATTCATTTTGCATGCTTATGCATTGCATGAAGCATCTCATAAATTTTAACCATTGCTTATTTCATACAAACCAAAATACAAATGTGTTTCAACATGTTTTAGATGCAAGACCTACCTCTGACCTATCTAGTCAAACCACCCCAACCTCAATCTTCACTTAGACATGGGCATTATATGCCATTACTAGGACATGTTACTTAGTGATAGTGAGACAATCCTTCTATTCACACTCTTTCTACATCAAAACTTAATGGTTTGGAATTCTTGTTGATGTAATGGTGTTTGAAATATTTTTGAGGATGTACATAAGATAAGTTTAGTAAGGTTTAATAAACTAAGTTAAAAATATTTCTCATTACATAAGTTACAATACATAGTGGAATTGTGAAGGTCACTCCTACAAACACAAAAAACAATATAGTATAAAGACAAGAATTCAAGGCTATCATCAAAGTAATGAGTTGGGGGGGTGACCTACTTTGAAGTATCCACTAATGACATGATTATGCTAATATCTAGTTTTGAAGAAAATAATCTTTATATAGATGAATCACTAGAAGAATTGGATCTAGCATAGGGAATTCCTCTTTTTCTAGAATAGGTAATCTGCTCTCGAGTGCTAATGGAGGAGGGTTTTCTATTGGTCTAGTATAAACTATCTTGAAATCCTAGTCGACTACTCTACATGGGTCTCATTGTCAAGAGTAGGATGATGTCCGAAGATGTAATAGATTTGGGGGCTAAAAATGTGTTTTCCTCTGCTTGCCTCTCAGTTCCCTTGTCTACTGGGAGCATTGAGAAATAATATGTAATCCTCTAAGTAGTGTCCAATAAAATGGGTAGAAGACATGAGATCTAAGCCCGCGGGATTCTCCTAAGCATAATTCCAATCACCTCTAGTTTGGATACCAAGAAAAAGGTGGGTCAGGGAATTATAAGACTTTCTGAATATGTAACTGAACTAACCATGTATATCACAATAGCAGTGGAAATTAAATATAAATTTGTTATATATGTTTTCCATCATGTCTATGGTGGATCCAACATAATCTATCCTCCCTCCTAATCTAGCGCTTAGCTTCCACCCAAATTTAATGGGAGCCAACTCTAAACTAGCCTAAGGGGATCCTCAACCAAGGCATCCAATGTCTAAGTGTGTAAGGGGGTTGCAGTATGAAGTTATCCCTAGGCTCTAGGAAATTCTCTACATAAAGGCCATCTTCAATCTTGATCCCTTACCGGGGATGATAAAAACAACAATTTGGTCCCATAGTTATGCTAACAACAACTAGTTTAAACTCTCATATTCATATGCTCTCTTCACTCCTCTTGACTAAGCATCCCTTGTTTCTATACAACCCCTCGATGAGAAATGTCGAGAGGGTCTACATCGTCTACATCGTCTTGATTCTCCAAGGGGCAGATTTTATACAACAAGTATTTATACAACCATTTGATTACATAAGCATTTTTCAACATACAACGATCGGCCTATTAGCTCAGTTGGTTAGAGCGTCGTGCTAATAACGCGAAGCTCGCAGGTTCGAGACCTGCATAGGCCACTGGCTATTCGTTACGGTTCGTCTCTTCTCTTTTGAACGATCCTGTTGACATCTCAGAATTTTTGTAAAATAAATTAATACATAAACCTACGTATTTCCATGAATTTGCCATGCTGGAATTTAGTTTACAGGACGAATTAATGAAATAGTTTTTTTTTTTTCTTACTTGACGGGAATATAACACTGAATTCTTTCGATCAGACGGTGCCGTGGTGTAGTTGGTTATGAAGTCAGTCTAGCTGGTTATCGACGCCAGACCATAGGAAAATTGAATCCCAGACTAAGTTGCATTCCCAGATATTTTTCGTCTCTCTTATCTATTTGCATTTATAGTCTTATGATTGTATTTAAACTCTATGGTTGGAATACAAGGGAATGTGAATGTAAATGTAAATTAATTCCATCTCCATCTATGAATACAATACAGTCTATCAATGTAAATGTAAATCAATTCCATCTCCATCTCCATGTAAATTAATTCCATCTCCATTCTCGTTTGTCTCTGCATTCAAAACAGGAAATCCACTCCAGCAGGACTTCATAAAGTATTAATAATACATGGGCACTTGATCTCATGGGCACTTGCTGATAGAACAACTCATCTTCGTTCAACCCTAAAATCTGAACAACAGAAAAGAATCTCAATTAAATTTAATGGTTGAATTCTAAGGTTTTAAACTTATTCTAAGTACAATTTATATTGAAAACCGATTCTACTCATTCTTTTGCAATAGTTACCTTTGAAAAATCGTATGTCTCTGCATTCAAAAAAGGAGTACTCCATGCAAATAGATAGCGAGGAAATCCGTAACTCAATCTCTTTGAACTCCATGTAAGCTCTCGTAACTGTTTTGAACCACCGGAGCTCATTCTGAAACCAACCAACCGGAATCGTCCGCTGTCAGCTCATTCGACCAACCGGAACCCTATTCGAACCGCCGACAGTTCATTCGGAAACCAACCCGAACTGTTACTCAATTGCCACAGCTCGTTTGGAAACCAACTGGAACCGTTTTCTCATTTGGGAGCTTCTGGATATGTGGAACAATTAACAGTTAGCCAAGAGAAGCTTGATGGAAGCTTGGCTATAAAGACTTCGTTTTGGTCCTCAAGCTTGCTTAATTCATTCAATCAATTTCCTTCAGTCTTACACCATCAATCAGAGTGGGAAGTGCCATATAGAAAGCAAAAGGAAAGGAAAATTTAGTGTGGAACTCGGAAAACTTATACAACAATTAGTCAAATGAAAGCAGCATCAATGGTCGGAGGTATGATCCATTTTGACATCTAAATTTTGATTCTTTTGAAGAGTTTTATTCCGCATATTTTAGAATCGATTTAAAGTTTTCATTTGGTATCAGAGTAGATTTTATCTCTCCCTTGGTGTTTTGGAGAAAGATAGGCTTATTCTGTCTCGTTGTGTCCCTATTGGGTTTTCCTTGCATTTTCTCTGCACATTTTAATGCATATTGTTGTACGTCTATCCATATTAAGATGGCAGAAACATACATTTCTGTGCATCTTTCTTTTATAATTTGGTTGTACATTTTTAAATGAAATTGTTGTGCTCTATACAGTACGTCTATCCATATTAAGATGGCAGAAACATACATTTTTGTGCATCTTTCTTTTATAATTTGGTTGTACATTTTTAAATGAAATTGTTGTGCTCTATACAGAGAGGTTTCATTGCAGGTTATTTTACTATATGTTTTTCCCTAAGGAGAATAGCATCTGTACACTTTGCTTCCGAGTCACACAATAGTTAGAATTGCAATCTGGGTGATCTTTTATGGTCATTAAAATAATTTCTTTCTTAACCTCTAATTAAAAGCATGGTATTTTGAAGGAGTATACATCGTTGAATGTTATGCATGAATATTGTAGTTTTATTTATGCAATTTATAATTATTCTCATATCAACTTAATTTTATGCATAAATGAAATAATGTCTAGTAATCCATATAATTTTTAATTGATTAGAGAATAGCGAGAGCATCTCTAATTAAATAATATTATATATTATGATTGATTAGGATCACATAAGGAATATTTAGACATAAATTGTAATTAATTATACTAAATATAATAAATTTTATCCCATAGGATTTTTTATTATATTTATCTAATTAATTAGGATAAAATATTAAATTATTCATAACTTACCCAATTATGAATTAATAGTTTTATCATAAAGTTCAAATCTATGATAGAATAATTGAATCTGCTTGAATTGGAAATTTAGCCCATAGGCAATTTTTATGTCATTAGATTCAAATTTAAGCATGAATTTACATTGGTAAAGCATGAAATTTTATTTTATTTTTGTTGGCCTCAATTTTAATATAATCATGTAATCTTTAATTTTATGCAGTTGTACAACCTACAAATTTCTCTGAAATTCGTTGTGATATCCCTGAACTTAAGGGAGATAACTATAAGGTCTCGAAGGAGAGAGTTCTCCTTCATTTGGGGTGGATGGACATAGATTATGCTATTAGGAAAGATGAACCACCAACACTCACTAATACCAGCACTATAGCGGACATCATGCTTTATGACCGATAAGAGCGATCTAATTGACTAAGCATGATGTTCATTAAGACTAAAATTTTAGCTGGTATTCGTGGTTCTGTTGATCAGTATGAAAAGGTCCGAGACTTGATGAAAGCCATTGATGATCAATTCGTCACTTCAGACAAGCCACTAGCAAGCACCCTAATCATGAAGTTCTCATCCCTAAGGATCACCAGTGTGAAAGGTGCGCACGAGCACATCATGCAAATGAGGGACACTGTGGCTCAACTGAAGAAACTCGAGGTTGAAATATCGAAGTCTTTCATGGTGCACTATATCCTGAACACCCTTCCGCACCAATACGGACCCTTAAAAATCTCATACGACAAACATAAGGATAAATGGTCAATTAATAAACTCATGACCATGTGTGTTCAAGAGGAAGAGCGTCTGGTGATGGAACTGGGAGAAAGTGCAATGCTGGCAATGCATGGAAAGGGAAAATCTCAAGCCAATAAGAAAGGGAAATGTAAAGCACCTCCACAAGATGATATAAAGAAGAATTCCAAGTGTTTCTTCTGTAAAAAGAAGGGACACATGAAAAAGGAATGCGCCAAATTTCAGAAATGGCTTGCGGACAAAGGTAATGCAATCTCGTTCGTTTGTTGTGAATCTAATATGGTAAATGTCAATATTAACACCTCGTGGATTGATTCTGGATCAACAATTCACATTTTGAATTCCTTGCATGGTTTGCAAAACCTAAGGAAGCCAATGGGAAGTGAGCAAAGCATCTTATTAGGAAATAAGATCGGCTCGCATGTGGAAGCTATAGGAACATACTATTTAACTTTAAGTAGTGGTTTTGTTTTAGAATTAGAAAAGACCTTTTATGGTTTTTCTAGAAACTTGATTTTAGTTTCAAAGCTTGTACCTTTTGGATATTCCTTCATCTTTTCAGAAATATATTTCAATTTATTTTATAAATCTGATTGTGTTGGGAATGGTATTTTGTCTGATGGTCTTTACTGCATTAATTTACAAAACAATGTCATTTATGATTCAATGCATGTTAACACTAGCACTAAAAGATGTGTTATTAATGATGATTGCTCTAAATTATGGCATCGGAGACTAGGTCATATCTCCATATAAAGAATTAAAAGATTGGTAAATGAAGGGGTACTTAATACTCTCGATTATACTGATTTTGAGACTTTTGTGGATTACATAAAAGGAAAGCAGACCAACAAGTCAAAGAAAGGTACCAATAGGAGTTCAGGCATATTAGAGATCATGCATAATGATATATGTAGTCCAAACATGGACTCACATGGTCAGAGATACTTCATCTCTTTTATAGATGATTACTCACAATAAAAGTATCTCTACATGCTTCATAATAAGAACGAACCATTAGATGCCTTTAAAATCTTTAAGGCTGAAGTAGAGAAATAATGCAGCAAGCAAATTAAGATCGTGAGGTGAGATAGAGGTGGAGAATATTATGGTAGATACACAGAAGATGGACAAGCACCTGGGCCATTTGCAAAATTTCTTCAAGAGCATGGGATTGTTGCCCAATACACCATGCCTGGTTCACCCGACCAGAATGGTGTAGCAGAAAGAAGAAACTGGACATTATTGGACATGGTGTGAAGTATTCTTAGTAGATACAATCTTCCTAAATCCTTGTGGATTGAAGCACTTAATACGAAAGTGTATATATTAAACCAAGTTCCAACCAAGGTTGTTCCTAAAATCCCATTTGAATTATGGAGAGGTTGGAAACCGAGTTTCCGACATATGCGCGTTTGGGGATGCCCGTCTAAAGTGAGAATCTATAATCCACAAGAGAAGAAGCTGGACCCAAGGACCATTAGTGGGTATTTCATTTGATATGCTGAAAGGTCTAAAGGTTACAGATTTTATTTTCCATCTCATAGCACTAGGATTGTGGAATCAAGAAATGCAAAGTTTCTTGAAAATGACTTGAACAGTGGGAGCAATCAAACCAGGAACATAGTTTTTGAGAAGGATCATTCAGAATCTCAACCTTCCACCCCAAGTGATAGATTGGTTATTGTTCACAATACCCCTCAAGTACAAACTGGTGTTGAACAACCAATTGTTGAAGTTCCACAAGCTGCTAACGACATTCCAGTAGATCAGGTAGTTCAAGAGTTTCCAAGAACTTTTGAACAATGATTTGGACCACATACTTCTTAGGAAGATGGTGGTACAACATTAAGAATATATACTAGACCAAAGCGATTAGAAATTCCCGATGATTATGTTGTGTATCTCCAAGAATCTAACTATAACATTGGAGCCAAAAATGATCTCGAGTCTTTTTCACAAGCCATGAGTTGCAAAGAATCAGAATTATGGTATGATGCCATGAAGGAAGAGATGAATTCTATAAAGAGTAACGGAGTCTGGGATCTTGTTGAGTTGCCTAATGGTGAAAAATCCATTAGATGTAAATGAGTCTTTAAGAAAAAGAAAGACTCATTGGGCAACATTGAGAGATACAAGGCAAGACTTGTTGCTAAAGGATTCACTCACAAAGAAGGAATTGACTACACAAAGACTTTCTCTCATGTATCTAAGAAAGATTCCTTGCATGTAATTATGGCATTAGTAGCCCATTTCGACTTGGAGTTGCGACAAATGGATGTGAAAACTACATTTCTCAATGGAGATCTAGAGGAGGAGGTTTACATGAAACAACCTGAAGGATTCCCCTCTAGTGATGGTGAGAAATTGGTTTGCAAACTCAAGAAATCCTTAATACGGTTTAAAACAAGCATCCCGCCAATGGTATTTGAAATTCCATAATGTAATTTCTTCTTTCGGTTTTGTAGAAAACATTATGGATCAATGTATATGCCTGAAAGTTAGTGGGAGTAAAATTTGTTTTCTTGTTTTATATGTGGATGACATTTTGCTAGCAACCAATGATAAGGGTTTGTTGTATGAGGTGAAATAATTCCTCTCTAAAAATTTCGATATGAAGGATATGGGTGAGGAATCTTATGTCATTGACATTAATATCCATAGAAACATATTTCGAGGCATCTTGGGTCTGTCTCAGGAAACCTATATTAATAAAATTTTAGAGAGATTTCAGATGAAGGATTGTTCACCAAGTATAGCTTCCATTGTGAAGGGTGATAGGTTCAATTTGAACCAATGCCTGAAGAACGATTTTGAAAGAGAAAAAATGGAGAACATTCCATATGCTTCTACTATCAGAATCCTAATGTATGCTCAAGTCTGCACAAGACCCGACATTGCATTTGTTGTGGGAATGTTGGGACGATATCAGAGTAATCCAGGTATAGAACACTCGAGAGTTGCAAAGAATGTAATGGGGTACCTTCAAGGAACCAAAAAATGCATGCTTATGTATAGACGAATGAACTATTTGGAAGTAATTGGCTACTCAGATTCTGACTTTGTTGGATGTGTTGATTCACGCAAATCAACATCAGGATACATTTTTATGATGGCTGGTGGAGCTGTATCATGGAGGAGTGCCAAGCAGACCTTGATTGCCACTTCCACTATGGAAGACGAGTTTGTCACCTGTTTTGAGGCTACTTTACATGGTGTATGGATTAAGAGTTTCATTTATGGGCTTAGAATTATGGATTCTATCTCCAAGCCATTGAAAATGTATTGTGACAATTCAGCTGCTGTTTTTATGGCTAAAAACAACAAAAGTGGGAGTCGAAATAAACACATTGACATTAAATATTTAGCCATAAGGGAACATGTTAAAGAAAAGAAAGTGGTCATTGACCACGTCAGCGCTGAATTAATGATAGTTGGTCCTTTGACTAAGCGCATGCCACCATTTAAATTCAAGGAACATGTATGAATATGGGACTTGGTTCCATTATGTAGTTTCTCATTGTATGGACAATGTTATTTTAATGAAATTCTTAATTATTGTGATGTTTTCCTCATATTTATGTGCACCTTAATTTGATTTGAGAGAATTCATTTGTGTAGGACCAAGAATAAACATAAGGTTTATTCATTAAGAAATTGTTGCCACATAAATTATAAAAGAAATATATACATAGTAATACATGTAAGATAATACTCGTCATAAGATGACTTATCGCCATGATTCATGTATCTATTACTTAATACAGATTATCAATAGGTTTTAAGATGAGACATTAAGATTGGAAGTATGGACCAAGTGGGAGAATGTAAGCTCCCATAATTGTTTTGAACCATCAGAGCTCATTTTGAAACTCAGCTCATTCGACCAACCGGAACCCTATTCGAACCGTCGACAGTTCATTCAAAAACCAACCTCAACTCTTACTCAACTGCCACAGCTCGTTTGGAAACCAACCGGAACCATTTTCTTGTTTGGGAGCTTATGGAATGGTCCATTACTCGATATTGTTCTCTACCTAGATATGTGGAATAGTTAACAGTTAACCAACAGAAGCTTGATGGAAGCTTGGCTATAAAGACTCTGTTTTGGTCCCCAAGCTTGCTTAATTCATTCAATCAATTTCCTTCAGTCTTACACCATCAATTAGAGTGAGCAGAGCTTGGAAGTGCCATACAGAAAGAAAAAGGAAACAAAATTTAGTGTGGAACTGGGAAAACTTCTACAGCAATTAGTCAAACGAAAGAAACATCAATGGCCAGAGGTATGATCCATTTTGGCATCTAAATTTTGATTCTTTTGAAGAGTTTTATTCCACATATTTTAGAATTGATTTAAAGTTTTCACTCCATCCATTCCAGCTGGACTTCTTGTAACCTGGTTTGTCCTTCGAGCTCATGAAGAATTCATTTCAGCTTGCAGATAACACCTTGAAATATACACGATGATCCAATTATAGTTGTTCTAAGAACCTCAAACTGTTATCGCGAATCACATAAAACATAAAGAACCTCAGAAACAAAGACCCTGTTTTTTCCGTAGCGATGCTTATATATACAACATCGTAGCAATTTGATTAGTATCATATTATTCGAGCGAAATAGTTTGAATGTTATAAAATAGTATATATATAGAAAAGCAATTATTAAATAATTATAAAATAGTAACTATTTAAAATTATTAAATAATTATAATTTAACATTTAAAGATTTTAATATACAGTGAACTTCATTAACATTCATTTACTGGAACGATTTTAAATTTCATTGAAAAATGAATACAAACCATACAGAATGAAATCGTAATAATGCATATTGTTCTTAATGTTGAAACCTGTATAAGAAATTATAATGTTGAAATTTGTATAAGAAATTATCTCTTATGTTGAATTGTTTTCATTTCCCTAAGTATTAATTAATAAATAATCAAGTTTTGATTTGGTTAACGAGTGGCAAATAAAAACAAAATGGGGTTAATGGGTGGCAATCATTTGAGTTAAAATTGTAGTTTGCCCATTTCTCTATTTAGTTTTTCTATTGTTTTCTATCTCGTTCATTCATTGCCCTGTTCATTTTTCCAACATGAAAATGTTGATAGTGAAGTTATGTTGTCTATTTCACATCCATGTATGTATCCTATGTATTGAGTTGGGGGTTTCGAGTTCATGAAGTACTACTTTTCTTTATAGGATTTTATCTTTTAATTATGAATTTTATGAATTTGAGTTGTGTTCTCAAGCAATCAAGGCAACTTAAATATAATGAAGTATTTTTTTAGCTTCTTGAAGATTAGAGGATCCATTGGATATTAAGTATAATGGTTGAAATTAATAGAAATCTAGTAACTTTATGTCTTCAAAATTATCAAAGTAGTCACTATTGGAAGGGAAATTTCTAATATGTGGTTATTATCAAGAGGTTTAACCCAAATTTTAAGCTCCATATTCCATTGAACATTTTTTATTGACATATCAAATACTTAAAACACTTTTGATTATTCAATCCAAAACTTTGAGGTTTTGTTTGGCCTCATATTAAGGCAAGAGACAATTTTTGTGAAATGTTTTGTTTGAAACTTAGGAAACATATGATATATTTATATGCATTATACTGAGGGAGATTAATGGTATACTTGAGGTTAGCATTAATTCATAACATTAAATGTTTACACCGATTCCATGTTTATTTCATATTTATGGCATAACTATTTGTTACATGTCCAACAACAAATGATGAGTCCCATTTGATGTCCAGTAGTGGAGGTTGAGTTTGATGCATAATTTCCTTTGAGTCTTTGGCTGGTGTGTTTCTCCTTTATTACTGGTTATTGAACTTGCTCGAACCTAATATTACTATACTCATTTTTAGATCATTGCATAGAAAAATAGTTAATTTGGACCCATCCTATAGTGGCAAGGGACACATCAATGAGTGGGACTCGCTATGTTAGGGTTGAGGCTACTTTGTCTCTACCTACAAAATTTATAGCCCAAACTAAAAGAACCTGAGAATATTGACATAGGAAATGTACTAATTGATCTACGCCACCTCTTTGAAGAAGAAGATACTCCCAAACTATTGAAGGAGCATCAAACAACACTAGAGATGGACCAACCCAAGCCACAAATTGGTTGTCTTTGAATTATGAGGTACCTATAACTAATTTTAATAGGTTTGATTTGATTTCTAATTTTCATCAATTTGGAGCAAGTGGAAGTAGTGGTTATAGTAGCATATTGAGTGGAGCTTTTGTTAACATTATAAGTTATTGACTTGGATATGGAATTGAAAATTAGATGATAATATTTTACATTTTGAACATGATAGCAGGTGATAGAACCATCATAACTTTCATGCAGCCCTAACCCATGTTAGGTCCTAATCTCCCCAGGTGAAGGCCTAACCCCCCATGCTGAACAAACTTATGTTGCAGAGGGATTGCAACAAGTACATGTAGCTATATCATCCTTGACTCAGAGCCTAGTGCACCATGATATATTTGTTGCACTATTGATTCGTAAATTATCTTTAAAGACTTGGTTGAGTTGTAAGCATGTGTTCAATTACCATTTAGGAATTAAGGAAAGAATAAGAACTTAATGAGAGATTATTCCAGCTACCATAAAGAAATGTAGATCAAAATATAATCATAAAGAAAAGAAAAAAACATAACAATAAGGTTTTTAACAGAGTTCGACAAGATTGCCTACGTCTTTGGGCCTTTGTCTCAGTGGGGGAGGATTTCTTATTTATATAAAATGATTCAAAACTAAATAATAAATTTATCAAAAGGATTACAAACTGGGTTGGTTTTGTTCTACTCGACCTCAAGAATCCAACACAACTTTCAGCACTAAAAAAGGTTGAGCGTAGCTCCTAAAATTGGAATCTAAAGTTCGCTTCCTCAATGGCTTCCATGAATAAAAATGGCTTCAAGCTTCACAAACTCATCATCATTCTGCTAATATGAACCTCCTATTCTATCAAAAACCTTTGATTTATATAGGATCTTATATGGGGATACTATCCCAACTTCCTCCCAAAATCAGCATAAAAAAATCCATATAATATGGTTTTAAACACACAAATTGGAAAATTGGGCACATGACCCCTTTTCTTCGAGCCCTTGAACATACGGGGCACGCCATATGGCCATGTGTTGACCGTTGGCCCCTAAAATCTAGTGATAACCCACCTTTCTAGGTCACATGAGAACGCCATATGGTCAGGTGCCAACCTCCTTCGCACCAAAAACTATGGCTTGACTCCTAGTCCATAGCTCTAGTCATGTAGGGTGCCATGTGGCCTCACAATGGCCGCCTTCGACAACATATTATCCCTAAAACCGTGCACCATTCCAACTTAAATAAATAATATACCACATGGTTTAACAAGTGGCATGTGCATCGAGGTGGCTAGTGCATTGTGGTTAGTCTGTTGCCTCACCCGAAGGTCAAGGTTTTGAATCCTTCATAGGGGGAACAATTTTTTTTTACACAATCCACATTGGCTAAATCCAGCGTGCCATGTGGTGCCCTGTGATTGGGCCACATGTCACCTCTATATTGGCCTGTACAATCAAATCATCATGCATAGTCACCTACCACATAACCTGCCATGTCATTATCATACAACCACATGTCGTACAATGGGCCTTCCATGTCAATATCCATACATCCAAGTCACCTCACTAATCACCTTCCACGTCAACATATGTACTACCGAGTCACCCTGCCACGTTAGCATTTGTACAAACATATTTCATTCGTACTACCACGTGTCAGCATGTCATTGGGCCACGTCAGTGTCTGTATAGTGCCACATGTCAATTTTTTATTGTTCCACATAATCCCTTGAAAATGCCTAAAACGAGTTACACGTGTCACCTCCTCATGTTGCCACATGTCCCTGTTGATTTCATCATGACATCATATTGACATGACCTGTTGTACTGCTGATGTCAACAATACGACCTATTGAATTTGACCATTTTACTTTGTTTGCATGTTTGGGAAATCAATTAGAACATGATATCTTTCGCATATAGTGTCCAATTTTGGATAACATTATATGGCTGAAAGCGACTCAACAAGCCCGACATAATGACATTGGTTTCGTCTGATTCCAAGAAATTTTATTTTTAGGTCATCCTAGATCCATTTTGGATCATGCCTCCCCGCTAAGACCTTTTGGTCCTCCAAAAGAGTATTAACCAACCATCAACTATGGTATAGGCCACCCCACTTATCCTTTGTCTTTAAAATCCATCTAGTGCACCTGTCGCATCAAAATCAATTGCAAAAAAACCATGACAACTAAGAGCATATTGTTAGCCACTTGAACTCGTTCACATCTCACTGAAGCCACTACCATCCATGTTGAAAACATTAGTAGGGATAACATAAAAAATATGACTGCAAATAAACTAATATGTTTGATGTGCTTGCACAACATTATCTTATCTTGAAGCAAAGTATGATTTATTTTCCATTCAACAACCATCTCATGTTCATGCTTAAAATCAACTAATTTACTTGGCACAATTATAGGTGTGTTTCTTGCATAGGTTTCCTTCCTTAATTGTTCCATTGTTTGAAGAGATTGATTTGCTTTTAAGTGAGGAGCATGTACAACATATTCATTGCCTTGTTTAGTTAAGTGATGCTGATTATGTTCCATGTAGAAGATTGTTTTGCGATCATACAAATAAGGGTTTCCTAAGACCATTTCAGCTTCATTGAGTCGCACCACATCACACATTACCTCATCCACAAACTTTGATGAAATTTCAAACTTTAAAGTGCATTTCTTTGTTATGTGCAATTAATGATTGTTTCTTATCCATTTAAGTGAGTAAGTTTTATGATGAATCTTAGTGTTTAATACCAATTGTTTAACCACTTCCTATGAAATCAAGTTAGATTGAGATCCACTATCTATCAATGTATGAATATTAGTATGTTTCATTATCACCCTTATGTGAAACAATTTACTTCTAGAATCATATCCATCACCAATTATTCCTTTCAAACCAACTAATGTGATTTTGGTCTCATCACCCAAATCATATCTCAAGTATGTTGGTTGTGATGTTGTTGCAACTGGTTTCCTCCCTTTCCTCTCTTTGAACCACATCGGTCTCTTCTCTAGATGAAATTGCCTGCAATAGTCATCATCACGCCCTTCTTTCTTGCAATGCTTGCAAGAGACCTTCTCTTCCTTCCTTGTCACTGAATTTTCTTTCTTTCCATTCCCTTTTTGTTTGTCTTCGTTCCTTGAAGATGATTCCCCAGATACACCAACTCTTGTTTTCCCTGCTTCAATATACGTTTGTTGAACATAAACCTCATCAAGATTAGTAGGTCCAAACATAAATACAGTGTTACAAATATGTGCAGGTAAACCTCCTATATACTTCATAAGATTTTATTGTGTATGTAATGAAATATTTAACATTAATGCCATCGTACAAAATTCATATGTGTATTCTTGCACTATTTGTCCTTTTCTTAGTTTAATACTTTGTCATTCAATTAAAACCTTTTCCTTATAACCCAAAGGATTAAATTTCTTTCTAAATGCAAAAACAAAATCTTTCCATGATGGAAATACATTACCAACTTGTTGTGTACCATTTTGTAACTTACTCTGCCACAAGGTGAGTGTTATACCTGGAATACGAAGCAATGGAAACTTGATCTTGGTTGCCTCATCCTTGATTTGTTTCACTCTACAATAAACTTCCATCTGTATGAACCAATTATCAAGCCTCTCAGCATTGACTTCGCCATCATTCATGGGCAATTCAAATTTCACATTAAGCTTAAGTAATCACATATCATGTTTATGTTTATGGGAATGTTTTCTTGTGCTAGAAGTTTCACTTGTACTTGAAGAAGAAGAAGATGATGGAGATGAAGGAGGTCAAGGAAGAAGCTTAGGAGGATCCTCTCCTTCTTCAATTTTGTCTTTTTTTTTAATATTTCCCATGGAAATGCCTCTTCTGTTCCAAGTAATCCTCATATAATACCTTTACCATCTCAAACATGGCGAAAAAATATTTTTCAACTCTATATCGTTCTGAGACATTCCTTCCTCGAATGCCATCTTCTCACTCTGAGAATTCCTCTTTATTGAGCCAATCTCTAGATCTCGTTCTACACGCTCACCTTCACGACAACTTATATTTTCACTGGTAATCATGCAAACTCAAACAATCAACTATCAACCTGCTCTAATACCACTTGATCTGTATATGATCTTTAAATACTTGATTGAGTTTTAAGCATCTGTTCAATTACCATTTAAGAATTAAGGAAAGAAGAAGAACTTAATGAGATATTATTGCAGACATCATAAAGATATGCAAATCATAATATAATCATAAAGAAAAACAAACCATAACAACAAGGTTGTTAACAGAGTTTGGCAAGATTGCCTATGTCTTTCGGCCTTTGTCTCAGTGGGGGAGGATTTCTTATTTATCTTCAATGATTAAAAATTACATAAGAAACATATCAAAAGGATTAAAAAGTAGTATGGTTGTGTTCTTCTCGACCTCAAGAGTCCAACACAACTGACGACAATGAAAAAGGTTGAGCATAGCTCCCGAAATCAGCCTCCAAAGTTTGTTTCCTCAATGGCTTCACAAACTGATCATCATTCTGCTAATATGAACCTTTTGGTTGGTCAAAAACCTCTTATTTATATATTATTTGAGTTTGGGATCCTATCCCATCTTCCTCTCAATATATGGCCTCAAAAAGGGCTCTAGATACACAGTTTTGGGAAAACAATCTCCCAAAATCAGCATAAAAAAATCTAAAAAATCCATATAATATGGTTTTAAACCGACAAATTGGAAAATTAGGTGTGCAAACCCTTTTCTTTGAGCCCATGGGAATATGGGTCATTCCATATGGTCATCTATTAAGCATTGGCCATGAAAATCCAGTGCTAACCCCCCTTTCTGGGTCGCATGTGAACACCATATGGCCAGGTGCCAACCTCCCTCATGCCAAGAACTCTGGCTTGACTCCTAGTCTGTAGCTCTGGTCATGTGTGGAACCATGTGGCCTCATGATATCCCTCTCCGATCATAGCTTATCCCTAAACTTGCACACCATTCCAACTTAAATAAATAATATACCACATGGTTTAACAAGTGGCATGTGTGCCCGGTTGGCTAGCACATTGTGCTTAGTCAATTGCCTCACTCGGAGGTCAAGGGTTCAAATCTATTATGGTGGAAAATATTGCTAAGTGTTAAATACATATGCAATTAATGGTTCTTAAGAACCTAAATTTGAGAAAAGACTAAAGTCTCATCCTAGTCAAGACTCGAAAAACCAATAATAAGAATGATGTAGGCCAACATAATCACAATAGAAACAAGGTTGCATGGAAGCATATACCTGTCACTATGCAGTTATAATAAAATAAAAGTTATACATATATCTACTAGCTCTGTTGTTATAGAGTTTATAGCCCCCACCACATCTATAACAAGATGAGTAGGTAAATGACAAATCATAGCTAGCTTGCCATGTGTGGTTGCATATACATGTGTTATCGTGCTATAGAGAAAGCATACATTTATTGCCATGCATTGGTTGTTGAAAGTGTGACGTGTCTAGAGAAATGAGAACTTACATATATGATAAGTTTTTTTATTTCACATTGCTATTTCTATAAACTGAGACTAACCTTTAGAAATGTTAAATCCTCTCCAAAATTGTGAACACACAAGCATATTGGCATGTAATCATATGGACTAGGAGGTCCAATTCATCTAGAATTTTGTACAGGCATGCCTGTACAATGAACTCAGCAATCTCAAATAAGAATCATTCGAATAAAGGTTCAAAAAATATTTTATATTTATAAACCGATATTTTTACTTAGATTTTTCCTTTTGTTTGGTGCTTGTTAGCACATATTCTTGCAAAGGGATATTGTGCATAAGGTGGGATAGCGTTCTCAGAAACATAGACGAGACCCCACTAGATGATATCGTATAGGAATCAAGTTCAGAGAGTCAACGTCAAATTATTTGGCTGAGACTCGTCGAAATCGAGACAGACGGTGGAAAGCTTCGAGCGAGAAATTTCTATTTGTCGTGAGCCTTCAGATCATATAGAGTTCCGAGGAGGATAAGGCTTAGATATATTCAGATCTTGAAGCTCAGGAGAGATAATATACATAGATCCAAATAGATATGGAACGTTGGTTTGTCTAGGAATCGGGAATCGCGAGTTGGGAGAACTAGGTTTTGTCTTGGGTTTCAAATCCTTGATACCTGAAATCTATATTGAATTTAGGTCGTTGGTTTTCCCAACATCATCAGGACCATCCATTTCGGGGGGATGTGTGGAGAGAGTTCATCATTTCGCTGACTCTCTACTGAAGAAGGTCAACGGAGGGAGCAGTGAGAACTCACGATACACAAAGTTTCGAAATGCTCGTAAGGTCTGTGGTCACATTCAATGATCATATGGAAGAGAAATAATGGAGGATATAGTAGGTGTTAAAGTGCCAACTCGGAGATTGGATTTCAGGATTTCAGAGGGTAGAGTGTTGGGCTTGTATTTTGCCAATACTCCTGGGTCCCAATACACAAAGCGCCTTTGGTGTTTAATAAAAGGTTTATAACCCAAGGTAATTTTGAAATGATGGATAAGAGTTGTGCCAAGGACCGAAGGTTCCTGTATTGATTGCAGAAGGAGAGCAGTAGGGCTCGAGGTGTCGATATTAAATTGGCAAAGTCATGGGAACCGCCTAGAGAATCCACAGATGTCAAGGCTCATCCTGATCCCAATAAAGACAGTTAATTAAAGTAAAGAAGTTGGTTGAAGCCTCATTTTGACCATAAATGGGAAGTGTGGAGGCTCGGTCATAGAGGCAAGTTCATAGCCCAAAGTCACCCTGTCATGATTTTTCCTGCAAAGCCCATGTTGTCTTACATCTACATTTGACAGAGGAAATCTTTCACAGTCTGACAGAAGGAGGAGAAATGAGAAGCTTCGAATGTGGTGATCATAATTCGTTTCTGTAGGGAGCAAGTCACTCTAAGTATATATACTTAGTTTCTATATTTTTTAGTGGTTGATGGTTGAGCTAGGCTCCCATATTGTAAAGTTTTGATGAAGCACTGTTTTCTCTGGTGATATATCCCTATTTGAGACTTCTTGTTTAATGAAATTCAGCTTCTTTTCATATCTTTGTAAACAGTTGTGTTAAAAAACTTGGAATTGGAGGATCGAGTCGAGGGTATTTGTGTTTTTGTGATGTATGTTTGATCATAGAAATACTATCACCAGTTTTAAGCAGCTTCCTGTGTTATTTTCTCCCTCTTACACTAAGTAGCTTGGAATTGGAGGATCCAGCCGAGCTATTACGGTAACATTGTGATGTAGGTTTGAATATTGTGTTGCTGTGACTGTGTCATCTCGACACATTTCAGTGTCATATTTTTCTTCTCGAATCTGCTGGAAGGCCTGATGGCCATAGTAGTCTTGTCCACCACTCTCACCAAGTCTTCCCTCTGCTCATTTTAAACTCAACTTCTTGACTGAAGTTAGATCAAGACCTCACCTACTCATGCATGTCTAGCCCAGTTTTATGATTTAAAGTGATATTCTCTTGGGTCTGTGCCCATTCGACCACCCCAATTTATTATCGTGACATATAAAACTGATGGGTATCAGGCTTACCTCTACCGCAATCTAGAGGTGACATCTGGTGCTAACATTTCTGGCACCGTTGCCAAGGACGAAATTGAATATTTAACCTAGGTAGAATGACAACGTTAACTAGTTCTAAAGGTGCATCAGAACTTAGTACTTCAAAGATTGGAATTGTGCACCTAGCGACTCCACTGTGGCAACTCCAATGTTTCCAATTTATTGTTTCAGTTGTGGCTACTTTTAGCATGCCTGAAAGATGACCCTGAGTAGCTTTCTCTAGAAGGTTTTCAGCAACTTCTTTCTCAAATTGAGAAGTTCCTTCAGGGAAAGACAACATTAGGACTTGGCCTTTTATGGTGGACAAATAATAGACACATTCAAATTTGTGCATCATTCACCTGGTGACTCCATGATTCAAGGATTGATTGGTGACTCCACTGGTTCGAAATGGAAAAGATCTCGGCTCGAAGGTTTTCTCCTTTTAATTTTTCAGTTCATGGTTTTCCTAATGTTGTCCCTACTCCAAATGAATGGGGTGATTATTTTTCCATATTTAGTGAGCATAAAGAGGACAACCCTGCTCAACATCTCCATGATTTTCATGAACTCATGCATCAGTGGGAGATACATCATGAGGATGTGTTGTTGAAGATGTTTGTGTTCTCGTTAGTAGGCGACACTCATGAGTGGTATCATTTTTTACCCCCTGCTAGCATTTCTTCACTGGGAGAATTTCATGCAGCCTTCACTAGGCATTTTCAAGCCTTTTATTCCTGTAGGTTTATTTGCCATGATTGTCATGAAGAATATGAAGACAATGATCAAAATTTGGTTGATTCGGATAGAGCTTGTGGGGATGAGGACCATGAAGAGGAGTAGGATGCTCTGGGTGAGTTGACATATCTGGTAGAATATCTCTCTACAGAGATAGAAGAGTTGAAGGAAGATCATGACTACTGCCTTTTTGGAGAAAATATAGAGGATTTTCCAGTTTTTGAAGCAGATGTTCTTGACAGGCCTACTGATGATGATAGTGTTGAATATTCCATGACCGCAGAGGCCTTTCACTACACTCCTAACGTGCATGTTGTTCCAAGCTATGATGATTATTCAGATGAAGAGAAACATATCCCGACATAATAGTTTGTTGACCAGAGGAGAAGCCAACCTGTATATGATAGTTGTGAATTAGATTCTGAGATGTATATGCAGGTCTTCCAAGAGTAGACTGCATATCCTTATCCTTTGTTCGTTAAAGAAGAATATTATGAAGAAATCAACTATCATGGGCCTACATAAACCATTGAGCAACAGTTTGAAGAGAAGACTTTCCCACAGGTCTTGTTTATGATGAATATGATTCTGACCCTTGGGAGAGACAAGAAGAAGAAGAGGAAGAACCATAGGAGTAGTAGAAGGGGAATTTTATCTTCTGTCCAGAGCCGATCAACGAGCAGCCATCACCTAAGATATGTCATCCTACAACAACGTCTCATCCTCTTGTGCCTACCAATGATATTCAGCCTTGTATGAGTAGTTGTGGAACAGAGTAGGCTTTCTCCTACCCACTTCGAAGGATTTTCCACTTATTCTATGAGCCTGTCAGTAAGTACATGGAGTGGAATTTCCTTCATACCTTGGATCCACCCTATTTCATCTCAACTTCAGCCTTTGAAGAGGGGATGAAGGGTGTAACTATTCTTCTATCACGGTTGCATGATCTGCTAGTGATATTCAATAGAATAAAGGAGCTTCTGGTTAGGAAGTTACTTGAATGTCTATGGTGGAAATTTGGTTTCAGCTAGCACCATGTGAAAAATAAAGTAGTTTAGGACTGTACATAAATAATCTCTTTTGAGCATGTGTGGTTATTTTTTTTTTTACTTTCGGCCTGTATTTTCAGCATGTGTTTTGAGCTTGACTCCATAGCCCAATAGAAGGTGATCGGAACTGCAAAAGGAGATATTAGAGCCTCGCAGGGAGGACTCTATCCCCCATGGAGCCTAAAGAAATGTTAGCACCAAAAGTCACCTCTGGATTGCGACAGAGGTAAGCCTAATACCCATCAGTTTTATATGTCACGATAATAAATTGGGGTGGTTGAATGGGTGCATACCTAGGAGAATATCGCTTTAACTCGAAAAACTAGGCCAGACATGCACGAGTAGAGGAGGTCTTGATCTAAATTCAGTTTGGAAGTTGAGTTTAAAATGAGCAGAGGGAAGACTTGGTGAGAGTGGTGGACAAGACTACTATGGGCATTAGGCCTTCCAATAGCTTGGAGAAGAAAAACGGGACACTGAAATGTGCCAAGATGACAGAGTCACAACAACACAGTGATCAAACCTAGATCACAATGTTATGGTAATAGCTCGACTCGATCCTCCAATTCCGAGCTACTTAGTGTAAGAGGGAGAAAATAACACAAGAAACTGCTTAAAACTGGTGATAATATTGCTATGATCAAACATACATCACAACAACACAAATACCCTCGAATGGATCCTCCAATTCCAAGAATTTTAACACAATTGTTTACAAAGATATGAAAACAAGATGAATTTCATTAAACAAGAAGTCTGAAATATAGATACATCACCAGAGAAACCAATGCTTCATCAAAACTTTACAATATGAGAGCCTAGCTCAACCATCAACCACTACAAAATATAGAAACTGAGTATATATACTCAGAGCAACTTTCTCCCTACAGAAACATGTTTTGATCACTGCATTCAAAGCTTTGCGATTCTCCTCCTTCTGTCAGACTGTGCAGACTTTCCTTTGTTAGACACAGATCTAAGAAAGCATGTGCTTTGTAGGAAAAATCATGATAGGGAGACTTTGGGTTGTGAACCTGTCTCTACGACCGAGCCTCCACGCTTCCCATTTATGGTCGAAACGAGGTTTCAACCAACTTCTTTAGTTTCATTAATAGCCTTTGTTGGGATCAGGATGAGCCCTGACATCCGTGGATGCTCTAGGCGGTGCCCATGACTTTGTCCAATTAATTTCGATGGCTTGAGCCATGATGCTCTCCTTATGCAATCAATACAGACACCTTCGATCCTTGGCACAACTCTTATCCATTGTTTCCACAAAACCTCGGGTTATAACCCTATGCTTAAACACCAAAGGCGCTTCATGTATCGAGACTCGGGAGTATTGGAAAAATACAAGCCCAACACTCTACCCTCTGATCTCCAAACTGGCGCTTTAACACCTACTAGGTCCTCCCTTATTTCTCGTCCATATGATCATTGGCTGTGACCAAAGACCTTACGAGCGTGTCAGAACTTCACGTATCGTGAGTTCTCATTGCTGCCTCTGTTGACTTTCTTCAACAGCGAGTCAGTGAAATGTTGAACTCTCTCCATGCGTCCCTCGAAAATGGACGGTCCTAATGACGTTGGGACAACCAATGGCCTGAATTCAGTCTGGCTTTCACGTATCGGGGATTTGAAACCCAAGACAGAACCTGGTTCTCCCAACTCGCGATCCCCGATATTTCGAAACGAACCAACGTTCCAGATCTATTTGGATCGACGAATCTTATCTCTCCTGAGCTTCAAGAGCTGAATGGATCTCAGCCTTATCCTCCTCGCAACTTTGTCTGATCTGACGGCTCACGGAAAATCGTAATTTCCCGTTCGAAGTTTTCCACCATCTGTCGAGATTTTTCCGACTCTCAGTCAAATAATTTGACGTCGACTCTCTAAACTTGATTCCTCTACGAGCCTGGCTACTGGGGTCTCGTCTGTGTTTCTAATAACGTTGTCCCACCTTAGGCACAATATCCCTTTGCAAGAATATGTGCTAACAAGGCTGATCGAAAATGACTTACAATAATGTTTAATTAAATGTTCAAATTAAAATGTAATAAAATGATGAATGAATTTATTTTAATTTTAAATTTATTTAAAATATATTTTTTTAAAGTGTAATTTTTTTATTTAAAATATATTTGTATTAATTTATATATATAATATAAACAAATAAAATTTTGATTATTAAATACCATAAAATATAAATATTTAAATGTTAAATAATTAAAATCAAAATTTTTATATTATTAAAAACTAGCAACAACCACATTTATGTAAAAAGTGGTTGGTATATGCTGATCGACACCATTTTTCACTTTTTTAAATTAATGGCACCGTATATCAACCACTTTTTACATAAATGTGGTTGTTGCTAGTTGACGACCGACATGCATAGCCACAACCATAAAAACATTTATACATTTTAAATGTAATAATTAAATATTATTTAGTAATTACTAAAATATTATTTTTTTTTTTAATTAAAAAAGGGAGGATCCTGCTATGATATATTATCAAAAATCTGTATCAGAATGTACATGGTCAAGAGTCTAAGTCGTCCAAGATGCTGCCGGAAACTGGAAACCAGACACCTGTCCTACCCGAAGGAAACCAGGATAGGTGCCTAAAGTCTAGGGGAATATAAAACAGTAACATAAAGCTAAAAACCATAAAACATGAAAATCCTAGGTGATTGGTGACCTGTCATCTTCGTTGGTCTTCCGCGTGGAGCCAGCCGGGATGGCGAAAGACTGCGCACAGAGTGGACACTTGCGCCGAGATGGAGCGTCAGAGTAGGCATCGAGAAGCACGTCCAGGCGTTGTCCCATGATGAGTGCACGATGCTCCAGGTCAGCCATGTGGCCTTGGACCTCAAACACCAAGGACAGGTGCTCCTCGCGGAAGAGAAAACCATGCATGTCACCACCATCGTCGGGCGTACTGTGCTTCTCGTCATCCTGCCCACCGCTCCTTTCTTCCATTTGCTTCTCGTCAACCTGCGCACCACCAGCATCATACGTTGTCTCCATGTTCTACCAAGGAGCCTCTTCATCAACAATACAACCAGGAAAATCGGTGTCTATCCTGAAAATGTGATTTCCATCCCCACTGCCAGACCACACTCTATCGCTCGGCGCGTCCATTGTCGACAGGTCCTCCAACGTGAGGTCCTCCTCTACAATGCAGGCCGGGTATAATTTCTCAGCGCTATCCTCCAATTTGACGGTGTCCAGATTGCTACAACCGATTTCCTTCTCTTGCTATGGTGGAGAGCCGAGCCTTCTCCTCTGCTCGAGCCTTCTGTCTCAGCATAGAAGTGGCCATGACCAGAGCGCGTTCGAGTTGCTCCCTGCGCTTTCGCTGCTCCTTACGGGCATACCAAGCCGAGCCGCGTCGTGGCACACCCCGTTTCCTTGGCATGCTGCAGAGCGCTCTTCCAGAGACGCGCACAGGCTGAAGCCAATTGAAAACGTATGCACCAGCAGCAATTCTCCACAGAAGTATGGTGTGCCACGACGTAAGGAGCTCTGAGCAGCACCAGCGTCTCCAAACCCAGAGCAGAACCAAGGGTGAGGCAAGAGAAAACCAATAATCCGATCGCAATTCCCCATGGCAACCTTTAACATTGCGTTCACCGAGTTCGTAAATGCTCGCTCGCTCGAGGAGTCCTCCCATCGCAGAGCGGTAATGGCTATCCTGCATCCGTAATGCAGGTGTTAAGTGGATGGCCTCTCGCATTTAAACCCTGACTTAAATTGAAGCCAGATGGCACGCTTGCTCCAGCTGTCACCCCATACGGGGAATTACTAAAATATTATTTAAAATAAAATTATTAATTTTTTAGTTAGTATTATTATTAATTAAATAAGTTATTAAAAATAATAATAATAAATATATGTAATAATTTTATTAATAAATTATTTAAAAGAATTAAATAATAATTAATTAATAAGAAGAATTTAATAATAATCAATTAATAATTATTAAATAATAACAAATTATTATTTAATTAATAAAAATTAATATTTATTAATTAATAATAATTAAATGATTAATTATCAATTGATTATCAATAATAAAATAAATATTAAATAACAATTACTTATTAAATAGAAAATAATATAGCATATATATATATATATATATATATATATATATATATATATA
>JZKD02S1874846.1:136174-160496 GCA_000966675.3 Picea glauca
TAAATTATTAATACACTAATAATACACTATAACAATAATAATACATTTGCTTTTAATAAATGAACAGTAGGTTTATAAAACATAAGCTATTGTATTCTTTAATAAATGAACATTACTAAACAATTTTTTTTTAATAAATGAAAACATAAATATGTGATACGATAGATTACATTACGGATTACAAATCAGATTACATATCATATATATATGTGTGTGTGTGTGTGTGTGTCATATGATATATGATACATTACATATTAAAAATAAATAAAAACATATTATAAATCTATTATGCGAAGCTTCTACATTACAGAATAGTGGAAATTACATTATACGAGCCATGCAATTGAATTTATACATCTTGCATTTAAATAATGCTTTCATTTATAGATAACTGTAAGATTACCTCCTTTACAAAACAATGGTGAAAATGTATGCGAAGGAGCGTACACCAACCACGGAAGGAGCGAACAAGCAAGGGTTTTGACACGGTCTGCTTTAAATACAAATTTTAGGACCGTCGGGCTCACAGACATCCAAGGTCACATGAACAATCGTGAAAATGTATATGAAGGAGAGAACCAGCCAGGGAATGAGCGAACAAGCCAGGGTTTTGTCACGGGCTGTTTTGAATACAAATTTTAGGACCATCGGGCTCAGAGAGATCCAAGATCACATGAACAGAGTAGTGGGTAGAGGCGAATGCGCCATCCTTCCAGATGCCATCCTTTCTCTCCCTCGACACGTTCCATTCGAGTTAAATGAGAACCGACATATAATTATTGTCTTAAGCACAATAAATACCTAATTAGTTAACATGACAATTTGGTGGCCAACATGTAATTTTTTAAATCAATCACAACATCTGTGTGCAGATAGTCCTCCTCATTTGTTAGCGTTTGTTGTCGAGAGTTAGAGAGAAGAAAACCTCTCAGCTACTCCACAAAAATATTTGGAGCATATTGACTCCTCCTCGAAATGCAGGGATCAGGCCATTCCACGTCGAGTCTTTGAATCGTTGATCGTTTCGTAATAATGCGACATTGTAAAATGTTCGTCACATTTCGACAGTGGGAAATGTTCATCACAATGCGACGTTAGGAAATGTTCGTCAAAATGTGACGTTGGGAAAATGTTCATCAGAATACGACATTGGGAAATGATCGACACATTGCAACGTTGCAAATTGTTTGTCACAATGTGACTTTGGGAAATTTTTGTTGCAATGTGACGTTGGAAAATGTTTGTCACAATGAGACACTGGGAAATGTTCGTCCCAATGCAACAATGTGAAATGTTCGTCACATTGCAACAGAGGGAAATGTTTGTGACATTGCAACATTAAGAAATGTTCGTGACAATGCAACGTTGGGAATTGTTTGTCACAATGTGACTTTGGAAAATGTTCGTCGCAATGTGATGTTGCAAAATGTTCGTCACAATGAGACACTAGAAAATGTTTGTCACAATGCGACATTGTGACATGTTTTTCAAATTGCGACATTAGGAAATGTTCATCACAATGCGACGTTGGGAAATGTTCGTCAAAATGAAACGTTGGGAAAATGTTCATCGCAATGAGAGATTGGGAAATGATCGACAGTGGAAAATGTTTGTCAGAATCTGACGTTTGGAAATGTTCATTATAATGTGATTTCGGGAAACACATGAGACATTGTAGACTAATCTTTTTCTTTTTTAATGTTGGGAAAGGGTCATCACAATGCGACGTCGGGAAATTTTCATAACATTGTGACATTGGGAAATGTTAATCAGATCATGATGTTGGGAAATGTTTGTCACAATGCAATGTCTTGAATCATCTTTTACTTTGTAGACAATTATTTATTCTTGTCCTAAGGACATTGATAGCAAATCATCTTCAACTTTGCAGATAATGAACTATACTTGTGATAAGAACATTGATAAAAAATCATTTAATAATTTATGCATTGTACATTGTAAAATGTTCGTCACATTGTGACAGTGGGAAATGTTCATCACAATGCGACGTTTGGAAATGTTCGTCAAAATGTGATGTTGGGAAAATGTTCATCAGAATGCGACATTGGGAAATGATCGACACATTGCAGCATTGCAAATTGTTTGTCACAATGTGACATTGGGAAATTTTCGTCGCAATGTGACGTTGGAAAATGTTTGTCACAATGAGACACTGGGAAATGTTCATCCCAATCCAACAATGTGAAATGTTCGTCACATTGCGACAGAGGGAAATGTTCGTGACATTGCAACATTAAGAAATGTTCATGACATTGCAACGTTGGGAATTGTTTGTCACAATGTGACTTTGGAAAATGTTCGTCGCAATGTGATGTTGCAAAATGTTTGTCACAATCAGACACTGGAAAATGTTTGTCACAATGAGACACTGGAAAATGTTTGTCACAGTGCGACATTGTGACATGTTTTTCAAATTCCGACATTAGGAAATGTTCATCACAATGCGATGTTGGGAAATGTTCGTCAAAATGGAATGTTGGGAAAATGTTCATCGCAATGAGAGATTGGGAAATGATCGACAGTGGAAAATGTTTGTCAGAATCTCACGTTTGGAAATGTTCATTATAATGTGATTTCGGGAAACACATGAGGCATTGTAGAATAATCTTTTTATTTTTTAATGTTGGGAAAGGGTCATTACAATGCGACGTCGAGAAATTTTCATAACATTGTGACATTGGGAAATGTTAATCAGATCATGATGTTGGGAAATGTTTGTCACAATGCAATGTCTTGAATCATCTTTTACTTTGTAGACAATTATCTGTTCTTGTCCTAAGGACATTGATAGCAAATCATCTTCAAATTTGTAGATAATGAATTATACTTCTCATAAGAACATTGATAAAAAATTATTTAATAATTTATACATTGTCGTCATAATGCGACATTGTAAAATGTTCGTCACATTTCGACAGTGGGAAATGTTCATCACAATGCGACGTTGGTAAATGTTCATCAAAATGTGACGTTGGGAAAATGTTCATCAGAATGCGACATTGGGAAATGATCGACACATTGCAACGTTGCAAATTGTTTGTCACAATGTGACTTTGGGAAATTTTCGTCGCGATGTGACGTTGGAAAATGTTTGTCACAATGAGACACTAGGAAATGTTCGTCCCAATGCAACAATGTGAAATGTTCGTCACATTGCGACAGAGGGAAATGTTCGTGACATTGCAACATTAAGAAATGTTCATGACATTGCAACGTTGGGAATTGTTTGTCACAATGTGACTTTGGAAAATGTTTGTCGCAATGCGATGTTGCAAAATGTTCGTCACAATGAGACACTGGCAAATGTTTGTCACAGTGCGACATTGTGACATGTTTGTCAAATTGCGACATTAGGAAATGTTCATCACAATGCGACGTTGGGAAATGTTCGTCAAAATGCAACATTGGGAAAATGTTCATCGCAATGAGAGATTGGGAAATGATTGACACTGGAAAATGTTTGTCAGAATATGACATTTGGAAATGTTCATTATAATGTGATTTCCGGAAACACATGAGACATTGTAGAATAATCTTTTTCTTTTTTAATGTTGGGAAAGGGTCATCACAATGCGACGTCGGGAATTTTTCATAACATTGTGACATTGGGAAATGTTAATCAGATCACGATGTTGGGAAATGTTTGTCACAATGCAATGTCTTGAATCATCTTTTACTTTGTAGACAATTATTTGTTCTTGTCCTAAGGACATTGATAGCAAATCATCTTCAACATTGCAGATAATGAACTATACTTGTGATAAGAACATTGATAAAAAATCATTTAATAATTTATACATGTATTGTAGACATTGATAACAAATATGCTTATATATATGTTGTAGATGATAATTTATATTTGTTCTAAGAAAATTGATAGAAAAGTAACTTTAAATTTCAGAAATTGATCTAAACAAATATGTTAATGAAATAAAAAAATATAGGTTAGTATAAAGATAGTTTTTTTGGAGTCCCCCAGGTGTAGGACAGTGGGTGACGGAGTGTGTTGTTAAGCCACTCCGTGATGTTAAAGTCACCAGTTTGAAACCTGCGGGGACAAAAAATCCAACCATGTTAAGGGTTGGTGTGGCTCAGGCCGGGTGCGATCCCCGGGTGATTTTGACGGCTTAGATGCCCTTGAGTCGCGGTTTCTCAAGCCACAGGTTAATCGCAGGTCCTGCACAAATTAACAAACAAAAAAAAAAAAGATAGTTTTTTGGAAATTTTCAACCTTAGATTAAACCTTAATTTAAACTATCGATTAAACCCTAATTTAAAGTAAAGATTAAACCGTAATTTAAAATATAGATTAAACCCTAATAAAATTATAGATTAAATTTAACCCTATTTTAAACTATAGATTAAACCCTAATTAAACTATACATTAACTAAAGATTAAGTTGAATCTAGAATTTAACTAAAAATTAAATTAAACTATAGATTAAACCCTATAAATTAATTATATATTAAATCCTAGTTTGTAGAATTAATTTAATTTAACTATAAATTCAATTTAAATTAGGGTTTAACTATATTTCATATTTAGATTTATCTATACATAAAACATTAAGTGATACCATATATTAAACTAATTTAATTTAATTTAAATTTCAACCTAATTTAATTTAAATTAAGGTTTTAAACTATATAGATGGCAATAAAATGGATGTGAATTTCCCCACATGTAATATGGGTAGGAATTGGTCCGATTGGTTTTTTTTTTTTTCTTAAATACTTGTTTTTTTTTTGTTTTAAAATATTTTTTTTTCAAATTTATTTAAGGTATTTTTAATTTTTGTTTTAAAATTAGTTTTTATAATTTTAAATTTTAATTTAATTGAAAACATCAAAGTTAAAAAAAAATCAATTTTAATTTTATATTTGAATTTTAATATTTTTTTGGTAACATCAAAGTTTAAAAAAATCAATTTTTAATTCAATATGTCAAATTATAATTACAATATCATACATTATAATTATATTTTTTATAATAAAATATCATACAATTATAATTACAAATAGGAATAAGAGTTGATAATTTCAATATTTCCAAATTCCAAAAAGATGTAAAAAAATAAGAATTGATAATTTCAATATTTCCAAATTCCGAGATATAAAAAAATTTAAAAATAAAATGAATTATCACACATTATAATTACAAATAAGACTTAACAATTTCAATAATTCCAAATTCCCCATTCAATCAATTAAGTAGATGTAAAAAAATTAAATAAATCGAATCAAATACAGAAAGAAAAAACGAGTACAATAAGAATTAATCTCTATGCAACAATGCTTTTGAGAGGTAAAATAGAGATTACGGAAATGCTTCTTACATATAGAAATAGAGTTTACCTACGTAAAATAGAGATTACGGAAATGTTTCTTACATACAGAAATAGAGTTTAAGTTTCCATTTTCATTGATATACATAAACATAAATATACAAAAATAATATGAAAGATCCCAAACAACCCAATAATATGAAAGATCCCAAACAACCCAATCATTTCCGCTTATAAATTCCAACCATCCCAAGCAACCCAATCATTTCCGCTCCCTGCATCTGGATTTATGAAAGATTAAAAAATTATGTACACGGAAAGGCTGCCTATTTACAATAGGCCAACTCAGTCAAGAGTCTACACAATCATCCAGCAGAGTCCATCTTCCTTGCAAGCCACTTCATCAATGCATTGCCCACCGTTTCCCAGTTTCACAAAAATCCATCGGCAACATCCCTTCCTCGGCTTGTTTTTGGACAAAGTGATACTAAAACTCTATATGAGAACATGGTTAAGTATAAATTAAATATTTTCTTAAGAAAGTATTAAAGCCATGGAATTTTATGCCCTAAAAAATATTGAAAATAAAACACGCGGACATGGTTGAGCGGCGTATATCAACCAACTTATGTAGACAACCAATAATCAAACGGTGTATATTAATTATTGCGGATAAAAGTAAAAATGGTAAATAGCATCCCGCCGCGCCATTCCAAGAGAAGTTTTAATTGAGTAAAATGTCAAAAAGTACCCCAAAAAAAATCAAAATAGAGTTCTAAATTGTTAAAAAGGATTAAATAAATAGCGATAAGGATAGCAAATGTGTGCAAATACAACATCGCTAAATTAATCTTGTATTTTGGACATCGGGTGTTGTGACTGCGTAAGTCCACTGTAGATGTGATTTGTTTTTCACTCTATTTTGGGACTGTAGGGTGTACGGTGTTTTTCACTCTGTTTTAGGACTGTAGGGTTGAAACGGATGACCTAATGAAACGATGGCCCTAAAATTTAACAGGCAACATTTGTTCCCTTCAACGTTTATTCAAGAGGTGAATGAAACAAGGTCATCATGCAGTTCGATCCCAATCTGAAATAGAAGAGCCATAATAAAAAAAATAAAGAACTTCAGGTGTGTAAACAAAAGGAAAATAAGAGATATTTGATCTAGAATCTGTTTGTTTATCGGTTCATGTTCTCTTAGGAATATATAGGAAGAATACCAGAAAAAAAAACACTGTAAGTGGGTGGTTTGGGACGAAAAAATATATGCATGCCTTCCAATTTACCTCATACCTTTTCGTTCACCGCCTTAAAATCCTGGTCTGAGATTTCCATATATATTAGGTAGTTCTCGCTGGTGTTAATGATGGATATACCGAGGGCTCACTTTACCGAAGAAGGACCATAACGATTGATCCAATTTCTGAGATTCGAGAAGAGTAATTTCAAACTGCAACAAGAGTCATTTTTTTGCATGAACAACAAAAAACAAACAAAACCCTTATAGAAATTTGAATTGCCGGATACACCATAACTATTGATCGAATTTCTCAGATTCAAGAAGAGTAATTTCAAACTGCAACACGAGTAATTTCTTTGCATGAACAACAAAAAACAAACAAAACCCTTACAAAAATTTGAATTTCCGGATACACCATAACGATTGGAATTTCTGAGATTCGAGAAGAGTAATTTCAAACTACAACAAGAGTCATTTTTTTGCATGAACAACAAAAAACAAACAAAACCCTTATAGAAATTTGAATTGCCGGATACACCGTAACGATTGATTGAATTTCTCAGATTCGAGGAGAGTAATTTCAAACTGCAACATGAGTAATTTCTTTGCATGAACAACAAAAAACAAACAAAACCCTTACAAAAATTTGAATTGCCAGATACACCATAACCATTGATCGAATTTCTCAGATTCAAGAAGAGTAATTTCAAACTGCAACAAGAGTAATTTCTTTGCATGAACAACAAAAAAACAAACAAAACCCCTACAGAAATTTGAATTTCCGAATACACCATAACGATTGATCGAATTTCTCAGATTCAAGAAGAGTAATTTCAAACTGCAACAAGAGTAATTTCTTTGCATGAACAACAAAAAAAAAACAAACAAAACCCTTACAGAAATTTGAATTGCCGGACCAAACTCAACAGAATTAATGAGATGAAATGGTAATAGAATAGGGTGGTGATTATGATATTATTTGAGAACATCAAGAGAATTTCAGCCAACCATCACCAATTAAAAAATAATATCAGCTGAAGGTACCTGAATTTAATGGAATGCATGTCTGTAGTTGATTAGATTAAGCTCAGGTGGCATTTGAAACGCATGGAAATGTGGCATCAAAAGCCCGGCTCGGTAAGGAGAGAGAGCTAGGATAGTCCACGTGCATACAGTTTAAATTATATTAAAGCTCCAACATTTGAAATGCATGGTGGCATCAATAGTCCGAGTAAGTAGAGAGCACGGGGGGTGGTATTTGAAAAGCAGGTTAAACGTGGCATCAACCACAATGTTATTGTTTACATTCCACTAATCACAGGTGTCAATTTATATTGTTTAAGATTAGATTAAGCTCGGGTGGCATCTAAAACGCATGTAAATGTGGCATCAACAACGCGGCCTGGTAA
Organism: Picea glauca; assembly: GCA_000966675.3. Classification (NCBI taxonomy): domain Eukaryota; kingdom Viridiplantae; phylum Streptophyta; class Pinopsida; order Pinales; family Pinaceae; genus Picea; species Picea glauca. Next base: position 144,133 of record JZKD02S1874846.1, read on the forward strand.
GGAGACAGACACTTCACCTGATAACATATGGTTTAAATTATATTAAAGCTCCAACATTTGAAATGTATAAAGTAAAAATGACGGCGTTCCACTTTCTTTCCATGCGAATATAACTACACGTGCTATCACTGTATAAAAATGATGGCGTTCCATGGCATTCCACTTCCTTTCCATGCTAATATAATTACACTTGTTATCACTGTAAAATGTAAAAAAACAGTAATGAATAAGTAAATGATAAAATTGAAGTAATCTTATAAGGATTTGCTAAATTATTGTTCGTGGCAATTGAAAACTCAGTCTAGTAATTTTTTAATCATGTTTAGTAAAAGTGAAAAAGTAAACATGATAAACTTACTATTTTATAAATGCAAGGAAGTTAGTTCTTGCAATTTTATTCATTGATTTAGATGTAAGACAAAGAATATACCAGCAACTTCACTTTCACCATAGGATTGAATTCTGTAATTAAAAGGATGATTAATCCAACAATTCCAATAGAAAGACGCCTATAGACTTAATAAAATTTTGGTAAATTACATATATTGATCAATATTTATTAATTTATTTTTTACTTTAAGAAAATTTGTTGTGTAATCATAGGGTGTCGAACCATACCATAATTGAATGACACTTATATTTTTCTTTTCTTTTTTTGATGGCACTTATATTTCTTTTTTCTTTTTGAATGTAAATCAAAATATACATTTAATCTTCTCTTCATACATTGAACCATGCGATAATTAAATCGCAATCTTATATTTCTCTTTTCTTTTTGGATGCAACTTATATTTCTTCTCTGTTCTCATTGGATGGCACTTATATCTCTTTCTTTTTTATTGTGAAATGAATGTTTAAAATAAAGAAACCCAAAAAAATTTGTAAAATAAATTAATACATAAACTTACATGAATTTGCGAGGCTGAAATTTAGTTTACACGACGAATTAATGGAATAAATGAAATAGATTTTTCGTCTTTCAAATCTATTTCGTCAGGATATAACAGATGAATCTTATAAGGGGATCTTATACCTTACAAAGTATGGCAATTTTTAAATCATGATAATGCATTGGAAATATCCAGCATTTCTTTCGAGAGAAGCCACGATAATAAAACCAAAATATCCAGCATTGGAAATAAAACCAAAATATCCAGCATTTATTTCCCTTTCATATTTTAAAGTTTCATGACATACTCTTTGCGTTGAACCAAGATAGCTTAAAACTGATTCTTAAATTTAATAATTAAATCAAAACATGTTTGATATTTGAGTATTTGTTTTAAATTTTTAACCATGATGACCATTTCCATTTTTTTTTTTAATTATGTATGAATACTAAATGGAAAACACATTTTATTATGCTCATTTTTTTTATTAAGTATAGAATATTAGTGGGAAAACATGTATAAATTAAAAAAGGAAATATATATATACACATTTTGAGGTTTTGAAAGTTAAAGAAAATAAATTTTGGCTCCCTATTGTCAAAATACATATATTGTCATTGATATTCCAAAACTATAATGATGTAAATTAATATGCAAATAATATGTTAAAGATTTAATAAGTTTTTCCTCATTCTCACCCAAATTGTGGAATAAAAGAATTGTTGATTTCTCATGGTGGTGATGGATCCAAACATCATAATACTTTTTATAATTACTATGACTTCATTTGAAAGCCTAATTACTTTATCATTTGCATAGCTTGTAATATTGTAATAATGAGTTGACTTTGAGAATTTCAGTCCAAGTATCAAGTATAGAGAAACATTGTATTAAGATCATGGATGTAAGAATGTTGGTTATTGTTAAATTAATTTTAATATACTCATGACTGTTAATCATTTTTTTTCCAACTTAAACGGACAATATTATTGTGGCATGGACCAAAAAAATTGCAATTTCACTTCATACAAGAGGATCAATGCCATTTGCAAGATGCTTTTACCTAGAAAAATGTTATGTATTAATAACCAAGTTTTCTTAACTTCATACTGGATAGACAAAGTTATATTGATTGAAATCTATAAATTCTCATCATAAGCCTTGCTATTTTTTCTTAAGGGGCTAGGTTAGGTAGTGCTTCTTTATGACTTTGTTTTGAGAGGATATAAAAGATAAAATAAATATGTTTCATGATTTTAGCATTTTTTTTACAAAAACATTTTTATTTTTTATTAAAAATTATTAAGAAAGATGCCCATAGGAACTACATCTTGACCCAATTTAAACATAACATTTTATGAAAGTGGTGTCCCTTTTACTCTTGGAATGGTTTATAACTAATCATAAGGGAGGTATATATTTTGTTTATGTGACATTTGTTTTAGATCATCAATAATGGAACCTTAGTTAAGCACTTACCACTATACCTCACATTATTGAACCAATTACACATTGGTAGAATGCAATAAATTCTTCTATTTCAAGATCAATGTACTAACTAAAATAGATTTCCCTATATTTTCCTATAAAACTAAGCACAAAAAAATAAATTATATGACATTAAAGCTCGTGGAGGGGTACATTAAAGCTCTTTCACATGAGATAAACATTACACATTTTATAAGAAATATGTCCATGTGAATTTCCATTTCATCCAAATATATATAATCATTAAAAGTAGGCATATATAAATGGAATATAGCATCTTATTACATGGAAATTTATATCCCTTAAAATGATATTCACGTACTCTCCTTTCTAGATATCACAAATCAATGAAAACCCATTAATATTTTGGCCATAAAATTGAAAGGAAAAATCGGTGAAACAATATCCACCTTCATCTAACTTCTATATACAAATTTTATTTTTTGTATCCTCCTCTAATATAATAGGCTATACATTGGTGAAAAAGTAAACCAAGAAATAATGTATGTACAAGATAATATTTCTACCAATTAACTTTATAAAACAAACAAAAGAGTTCATGGTGGAGCTGACATAATCTATCCTCCCATAGGATCGGGTGTTTAGCGTCCACACAAAGATGATGGGAGCCAACTCTAAGTTGGCCTAAGGGGATCCTAATCCCATGTATCCAATCTCAAAGTGTGTAAGGGGGTTGCAATATGAACTTATCCCTAAGCTCTAAAAAATTCTCTACATAAAAGGCCATCATTGATATCAACCCATTGAAGGCGGGAATCCAAATGATTTGGGTATACAACCTATAATTTTCATCTCTAATAATAATTTTCATATTTTTCTTATAAGGAAGGAGGTGTCTAGGAGAATCTAAATAACCCTCAAATGGGGGAATGAGATCCATTGATATACTCGTTGGTTGAAGGAAGCAAGAAACCTATGTAAACCACAATCATGCTATCTTGGAGAGGGGAACTAGGAAATGGCCTTCAAAAATGGTAGGAAAATATGGACATTGGTCCCTATTGGAGAGTGGACAATTAAATATCTAGAGATGATGCAAAAGCCCTACCAAACAAAGGAAAATGTCAATTTGTAAGGGTTATCCTACAAACATTCCTTGAAAGATGGGACAATGAAATATCCTCTTGCATTTGATAATGTGGTGAAGAAATAAGTTCTAAACTCTCTCGATGCAGGCCCAATCCTACTTGATCAATCTAGGTACCCATACCATTGGACCATACAAAATAGTGGATCTAATGATGGAGTTGATGAGGTCTAGTTTGGATGATATGTTTTGAAATTCGTGCTAGAAACACTATCTATATAAGAGTGAGGGACCCATACCCCTTATTCACATGTGGTTGGATACTCTTCCTCAACCTAAACCTAGGCCCTAAAAAAATAACCCTGGGATAGTTGTATGTAGTGGTAATATCCACCTCTTCCCTCCAAAGTAAAAGTAAAAACCTGAAATGATATTCTTCATGTAAAAGAAGGTCATCACCTTGGTTTTGCTAAGGTTTATTTTCAAGTCCTGAGGTGACAAATATTAAAAAAAATAAATATGTACTTGTATACCCTTGGGTGTGGATGCCAAAAAGAAAACATCATCAACAAGAAGGAATATGGAGATAAGAATATGGTGGAGGAGACAATAATTGCATAACTAGATGTGTTTGTGGAAGAATGACTCTGAGCTTTCTATATAAGTATTGAATGAGATCAATATAGATTAAATTGAAGAAAACATGTACATTGAAGGGAAAAAATCACAAGAGAATGGTGTTGAGACAAATTTTGGATATGTCCCCAACTTTGAAGTCTCATTGTGGCGTGTCTAATGTGTCTAAATTATCTTGGAAACCTAGAAAATAACAAAGGGAGTAGACCCATATGGGATTGCAAACATAAGATCTTATTATAGTGGATCTTTCATGTTCTCATGAGATTCCTTATGCTTTATTCCATATACAATATTTTTATCCTATAGAGTATTGTTATTCCTTATGCTTCGACCTTTCGGGGTTCGAGAGTTTTTCAAACTCCATGTTTGGGTTCCTCCGAAGTGAAGTTTCCCAAAATCTCAGATCTGTCAACACAGACTTCCTGGCTACCAACAGTTTGAATCTACTTCGGCCTTCGGCTCTTAACCCACACATAACATCGATGCATCAATGTTTGTCTCCATCACAGATGAAGTTGTAGAGGCATCCTACTTTTTGAGTCTTCCTCATACAGAGGTATGTGTCACATTTGATAAATTAACCATAGTAATTTCTTTATTTTCTTGCATCCTCAAATTTATAATGTTCTTGTGTGCCTATAGGTTGTGGGAGGAATCGATTTTGGTAAATGTCCACCTGGGATGGAAAAGTCACCTTCCTCACATGTATCATGTGTTGAGTTAAATCTTGTTTTAATCTCAAATTTGTCGTATTTATATTTTTTGATTTTACTATTTGTTACTAATAAATTTTTTATTAATATGTGTGCAGGTTGTTGATATTTTTGTTAGGTACGATACTAGTTTAGTTTTTGGGTAGTTGACCATGAATTTTGGGTTACCTATTTCTAGGTTAAGCATTATTTCATCACTTATACATCCCATGGGGGTCATCGACACCCACCCCCAATATCTTTCTTAATCGGTGCATCTTTAGTGGATGCACTCTCAAACCACCCATCTGCACCACATATTCCTTCACATCCATCCACATTGGATGCACCTATATGCCACCGAGCCCCACCACCATTTCCATATGCGCCATCCACCAAGGATTCCACAATAGATGTTGCCTCAGAGTAGTTTGTAAAACTGAGTTCTCCACCTGAAAGGGACTCTCCATCGATGCCTAACATATTCATGGTGAGATAATGTGTTAATGATCAATTTTATGTATGATGAATGGAATTGATCTTATGAATATTTGTTCAAGTTCCATGCTTTGATCCTTGTAATTGACACAAGGTGGAATCACTAAGATATTAGGGTCATGGAGAAGGGTAACACCTTCACGATTATCAGTACCATTTGTGGTGAGTTGTATTATGTTGAATTACAAAGTATCATTTTATAAGTCATTTAATTCATTGTGGAAAAAAACTTATAACAATGTTTTTTCTTTGTGTGGTCTCTAAAGAAATGAACTACACCTAAGCGTAACACCACTCGAGGTGCTTCTTCGATCAAGAGAAGAAAAATCAATTTCTAGGATGCTCCTGAGGGTGGTGAGAGTGGCAATGGTAAATGAGTGATCAATGACTGACATTTTGTATCTAGGCCATCATATGGTTTCTTTTTTATGTTAGGGAACTTGTTGTTGTTATGTATATTCGGCACAATGTGCCATATTGTAAAAATTAGACAATGTTGAATACACACACAAACACACACATTTCATGGCACATTTTTTTATCAATCTCATTTTTGATGAATGTATGAATTTGAAGGTGTGTGAATTTGTGTGTGTGAATGTATGAATTTATTTAATTTGAATAATTATTTTTTAAACTCTGAAGGAACAATGTAAGTAATAATAGTTCTCTTTTTTCTGAAGTTATTATAAATACTTGTGTTACGCATTAACGAATCTCTTATGGTGGAAAATATTGCTAAGCGTTAAATCCATATGCAATTAATGGTTCTTAAGAACCTAAATTTAACAAAAGACTAAAGTCTCATCCTAGTTAAGACTCCAAGAACCAATAATAAGAATCATGTAGACTAACATAATCACAATAGAAACAAGGCTGCATGGCGGCGTATACCTGGCACTATGCAGTTATAATAAAATAAAAGTTATGCATATATCTACTAGCCCTGTTGTTATAGACATTATAGCCCCCACCACATCTGTAACAAGACATGTACATAAATGGAAAATCATAGCTAGTTTTCCATGTGTGGTGGCATATAGATGTGTTGTTGTGCTATACAGAAAGCATACATTTATTGTCATGTACTGGTTGTTGAAAGTGTGACATGTCCAGAGAAATGTGAACCTACATATATGATAAGTTTTTTATTTCACATTACTATTTCTATATACTGAGACTAACCTTTAGCAATGCTAAATCCTCTCCAAAATTTTCAACACACGAGGATATTGGCATGCAAGCACATGGACTAGGAGGTCAAATTCATCTAGAATTTTGTATAAACATGTTTGTACAATGAACTCACCAATCTCGAATAACCGATATTTTTACTTCTTAGATCTTTCCTTTTGTTTTGGGCTGTTCAAAAATGACCTACAATATTGTTCAAATTAAAATGTAATAAAATGATGAATAAATTTATTTTAATCTTTAATTTATTTAAAAGATTTTTTTTGAAAGTGTAATTTTTTTATTTAAAATATATTTATATTAAATTATATATATAATATAAAGAAATAAATTTTGATTATTAAATACCATAAAATATAAATAATTAAATGTTAAATAATTAAAATCTCAACAACTATATATATACAATTTCATCAATTCTTTTATATTTGAAAATTCTCTAATACACAATTTCAACAACTATATCTACAATTCCATTAATTCTTTCAAATTTTTAATTCGGATTACAATCTCAACAACTATATCTACAATTCCATTAATTCTTTTCAATTTGAAAATTCTCTAATAAGTCTGGACTACAATTTCAACAACTATATCTACAATTCCATTAATTCTTTAAATTTTTAATCATTATATCTGAAAAAAACTAATAAAAAAAAGGCAACCTAAAAAAATTCATAAATTCTTATATTTAAACAATACCTTTTAATTATATTCAATGTATGATAATGTATATTGCCACTTTTTTGTATGGTTCAATGTACGTCATCTTGTGTGATTAAAGCAGTTAACACTCACTAATATATTTGAGAGAAAAAACAGTTAAAGAAGTTAACACTCACTACAATAAACTCTGTTAATAGATTATTGCAGATTTAAACTCGGACTCAGGAACAAATTAGGCTCCAGCAAACACCCAATAACATTGAATAAATCCCTGCACCAATTATACAATCTCTTAGACCATAAAGAACATATTCAAAATGCAGATAAACTCCACCATGTCAACATAAGGCATAACAAATCTAACGAGACAGGTTATAAATATGCAATGAAATGATTACAGAATTTGACACGCATTAATACGCGAATTTAAAGAAGCACACAGTCGATGTTGCACTTCTGACCAACAACGAGGCGCAAGCATATGTCAATACAGAATTGCAGAGCTCGTCATTTTTCTCAGATTTTGCAAGGTCGATGGAGAAGATGGGAAGAATAGGTGTGCTCACGGACAGTACTGTCACAACATCGAACCAGATGAACATGATTTCACGCTGAAAGATTTAAATAAAAGATGATTCTTCTCTTTTTTTAACAGACAAATCGAAATTTGAAGGCAGGTAGCATTCTGATTTAATGAAAAAAATAATGTTCGACAAGAATAACCAGTCTGCCATGGCTGAAACGAAAGGCTTTACGAAGTAAATGGAGAATAATGAAGAAAGACATGGTTGAACCCTCGTCCGGATCATGATAAATTGTGAAGTAAGAAATGCAGAGAGAAAAGAATAGAACAGAAAAGAGTATATTAGAATGTATGAAGAAGCGTACAAAACGAGTACATGAAGAAGATCATGAAGAAGTTATGCAAAGGGAAATAGCTGAGCTAAATAGGCTTAAGCAAATCAAGAATAGAAAGTACAGCTGGCATGTACAGTCAGCCTGTTGAGGTTACATTATATTTAACACTCCCTCTTAAACTCAACATTTACAAACATCAGCACTGATTATGCCTAAGTGTTGTCTTTGAAAATCAAAAACCGATTTTCCTAGTGGCTTTGTAAAGATATCAGCAAGTTGATCTCGAGGACCATAGAATTGTAGTACAATATCACCATTATTGACTAGCTCGTGTATGAAATGAAAACGAGTGTCAATGTGTTTGTTTTTCTTGTGAAATGCATGATTTTTAGATAAAGCAATTGCTGAAGTATTGTCACAGAAAATAGGAGTTGCTTCATTTTCTGTATGTGACATATCTTTCAATATTCTTCTCAGCCACACACCTTGACAGGAAGCTGATGCAACAGCGACATACTCTGCCTCTGCACAAGATATTGAAACAATTGGCTGCTTCTTTGATTCCCATGAGATTAGGTTCATGCCCAGTTGAAAAACATGTCCAGATGTGCTTTTCTTGTCATCTAGGTTGCCTGCAAAATCTCTATCTGTGTAACCAGAAAGTTGATTACTAAGATTTAGTGTACCATAAGCCGAAATTGAGAGTTCCTGGAACATATCTCAGAATTCATTTCGCCATTTTCCAATGAGAATCTTTGGCGGATTCCATGAATCTAGAAACAAGGTTGGCTGCATACATAATGTCAAGCCTAGTTGTTGTAAGATACAACAAAATGCCTACTAAACTTTTGTACAGAGTAGAGTCCACTGTAGGGCCTTCATCATTCTTGCTCAATTTTGTGCCTAGGGGTATAGTGGTTTCTGCTGGATTGCATCCTTCCATGCGAAATCTTTTGATGATGTCTGCTGCATACTTTTGTTGACATACAAAAATGCCTTTGTTTGATTGATCAACTTCAATCCCTAAAAAATATTTCATGATGCCGAGATTTGTCATCTCAAACTCAGATTGCGTGGCATGTTTAAAATTTGTTAACTCAAGATTTCCCGTATAGATCATGTCATCAACATATAAACATACAATCAAAATTTTACCGTGTTGATTTGTTTTGGTGTAAAGAATTGGCTCATTTTGGCTTCTGCTGAAACCACTTTTGATCAGATAAGTGTCAATTCTGTTGTACCAAGCTCTTGGAGCTTGCTTTATGCCATACAAGGATTTCTTCAACCGATATACTTTGGTTGGGGGCTCTTGGACTTCAAATCCAAGTGGTTGATCGACATAGACTTCTTCTTTTAAGAAACCATTCAGGAATGCTGACTTGACATCCATTTGGTATACTTGCCATTTGTGTTGGGATGCTATGGCCAATAGATTCCTTACAGTGTCTAATCTTGCTACTAGAGCAAAAGTTTCACCATAATCAGTACCAGGTTGTTGTGAGAATCCTTTGGCAACAAGTCTTGCCTTCTGTTTTTCGATCTTCCCTTTTTCATTGAGTTTAGTTTTGCAAACCCACTTGACACCAATACTCTTCTTGTGACTTGGAAAATCAACAAGATCCCATGTCTTGTTCTTATCAATGGAGTCAATTTCTTGGTTCATGGCTTGAACTCAATGTGGCTCCTTAGTTGCTTCCTTAAAGGATGTAGGTTGACATGACATTAAAGAAAAAAGGTTGTGTTGTTCAAAGTCATCCAACTACTAATGGATATCTCTCAAACTTCGCGTTCTCTGATTTTGTGGTTGAGAGAATGATTCTCTGCTGGAAGTTGAGTTATCCTAAGAGTTTTCAGGTTGTCTTTCTACCTGCAATCTTGGAAGAATAGTTTGAGGTACTTGTTGTCCTAAATTTTCTGCATTTTTAGAACTTGGGAGCAATGGATTTTGACTGTCCATTTGCTGATTTTCTGAATCATTCCAGATTTGATTTTCTAGAAATTTTACATCTCTGCTGATAATTAGTTTCTTGGTGATTGGATTGTAAATCCTGTAAGCTTTAGATGTTTCACTATACCCAGTGAAAATACATTTCTCACTTCTATCATCAAGTTTCTTCCATAATTCAGAAAGTATGTGAGTGTATGCTATGCATCCGAATGTCCTTAGATGTGCAACATTGAGCTTTGTCCCACTCCATGCTTCTTGAGGGAATTTTAGCTTTAGTTTGGTGGTTGGAGATCTATTCAGGAGATAAACTGAGCATGCTACTGCTTCAGCCCAAAACGTATTTGACAAACTTTTCTCTTTAAGAAGTGTTCTTGCCATATTTATTATTGTCTAATTTTTCCTTTCAGCCACTCCATTCTGTTGTGGAGTATACCTGGATGTTGTTTGTATGATAATGACTTATGATTTGCAGAAATTTGCAAATTCTCTGGAGTTGTATTCTCCTCCTCCATTTGACCTGAGTGATTTGATATATTTTCCACTCTATTTTTCAGCTTCTGCCTTGAATTCTTTGAATTTTGCAAAAGTTTCAGACTTGTGTCTAAGAAAATAGATCCATATTTTTCTGCTGAAATCATCAATAAACATTAAAAAGTAAAATATACCACCTATTGACTCTGTTTGCATTGGTCGACATAGGTCAGTGTGAACAAGTTCAATATGTTGTTTGGCTTGATTGGAAGACTGTGGAAAACTAGTTCTCTTATGTTTTCCAGGTATGCAAGACTCACATGGGGGAATTTGCTCTTTAAAGATAAGAAGACCTTTGACCATGGAGTTCTTCTGAAGAAGACTTAGACTCTTAAATGGTAGATGTCCAAATATTGTATGCCAAACCATAGTTTCATTCAAGGTGGATGCACTTTGTGCATATGGTTGACTCAGATTTGCAGTTCTGAGGGTAAGGGGAAACATCTTACTTGGAGTCATATGGATTTCAGAAATCATTTTTCTGCTTGGGATTTCGTCATATATCTTGCAAGATGCTCCCTCAAAAAGTACCTTATAGCCATGTTCAATGAGATATCCTACACTTAGCAAATTATGTTTCAAATCTGGAACATGATAGACATTGTTTATGTCTTTCTTTACATTTTGTTTAGTAAGAATAGGAACAACTCCTTTTCCTTGAACTTTGACTAAGTAATAATTTCCAAGTGCAATATCAAATGAGACTGAAGAATCAATGCATGAAAGTAAATCTTTGTTACTTGTTATGTGATTGCTGCATCCACTATCCACCAACCAAAGATCTTTAGGTTGTTGTTCAGTCTTGTGGCATGAAAGAAACATCCTTCCCGAGTTTTCTCCCATGTGATTTGACACATGTGCTATGCCCGAGAGCTGATCTGCTTGCTTCTTCCTGCATTCAGATTCATAGTGCACAAAATTTTTGCAGTAATAAATTTGTATGCTTTTTTTTTCATTTGATCTTCTCCCTCTGCCTCTTTGAGGCTAGAAATTCTGATGTTGATTTTGTTGCTGATGTCTTTGACCTTGGAAATTTTGATTCGGATATTGTTGTCTGTTACCTCCATTGGAGTGAGGGTTACTTTGATTGCTCCCTCTTCCTTGGTGACCTCTGATTCTTCCTCTACCTCTCCCTCTCCTGAAGGAGAATTGAGTTTTGAAAGCATTGGATATTGACTCATCTGTGAGATGCAGCCTAGTCTCATGTGTCACCAGAGAACCAATTAATTCATCTGTTGAAAAAATTGATAGATCCTTGGATTCAAGGATTGTTGTTACAACCATTTCGAATTTCTTTGGTAAACTTCTAAGGATTTTCTCAACAATGCATTGATGAGTGATGGTTTCACTAGTCAATCCGATCTGGTTCACGATGCCCATGACTCTGGTCATGAATTGATCCACATTTTCGGACTCTGTCATCCTTAGAGTCTCAAATTGCGTTCTCAAAGTCTGTAGTTTAATTATTTTGACCCTGTCATTTCCTTGGTAGGAATATTTAAGAATGTCCCAGGCCTGTTTTGAAGTACCAGTGCCTGTGATTTTTGAAAAAATCGAGTCATCCACAGAATTTTGAATCCAAAATTTATCTTTATTTTCTCTGTTTCTCTGCGTTGCTTGAGTAGTTTTCTACTGATTAGTCATGGCAGATAGGTCTATTGGATCTGGTTCCACATATCCATGATCCACTGGATCCTAGCACTCTTGTGCTTGAAATAAGGATCTCATCTGAAGAGAACAGAACTAATAGTTCTTTCCAAGAAGAATCGGACCTTGTGTTGGTCCTAAATTGCTAGACGTCGCCATCCTTTAAGGAATTAAGCAATACAGAAAAAAAAAATTCTTACTTACTTGTCTCCTGCATGTAATTTGCAGTGGTTTTGAAACTTTGTTAGACGATACCTTTCAACTCTCCAACTTCTGATTGCCGAAATGCCGATTTTCGATGAGAGCTTATCGACCTTGAATTGGCCCTTAGTCTCCGATCAATGTGACCACACACCTAAAGGATAAAGCGCTACAAGATTTTCCGGTTCTTTGTCCTCTTGAATCCCCCATCTTCGATTTACCAATTTCCCGATATGGATTTTCTCGCCTTAGCCCCTCCTGGCTATGCCCTAGTCCATGTGACCAGTTCTCACAAGACCACGGCCTTATCTTTCTTTCGGTGTTTTTTGGCTTCGAAATCCCGATGTGCTCTAACTTCAGTTAGCCCTCCAGGATAGACTCATGGTCCAGGCGACCTTGCCTTGTATGACCATAGTCATACCTCTTTTCTGAGATTCAGGGTTTCAAATGTCGAAATGTATTGGATCTCTTGTTCACAGAATCCCCGATCTCTCGAACCCCGATATCCAGATAGATGACTTTTCCTTTCGCGAAATTTCCCGAATGATTTGTTCTCCTCCACGTGTCCTCCCATGATGGACATTACTGATCTCTTCTCGCAATTTCGAGACTTCAAATGCTCCAAAAGTCTCGTCTTGAGGATTTGCGATTTTCTGAATCCCGTAATGCCGATGGACTCTCCTATCGAGATTTTTTTTCGAAGGCCTCGATTTCTTCCACTCGTCCCAATAAATGGACGACTCAAGTCTGCTTCAGGGGTTTCAAAGTGGAGATTCTCGATCCCTCATTTTGACGCGATGACATCAACTGGGCCCCATAACGGAGCTTTCCTCCTTTCGGGATTTCGAACTTCACAATTTTGAAATGCTCGTGCTTCTTGTCCTCAGGATTCGTGAAATGCCGAATCCCGATATGCTGATGGCCCTTTCCTTTCGGGACTTTCAACGAAGGCCTAGATTGTTGCAACATATCCCCTTAAGATGGACGTTCCTCGTCGTTTCGCGATTTCGTGAATTACGACTCTAAATCCTCTGTCAACTTGAAACCCCGATAGCCGAGATGTCGACGGTTTCCTCGATCTCCGCCACATGTCCGAACGAGTGGATGGCTGAGATATTTTCGGTATTTTGGGAATTTCGCTGTGGAGTGTCGTGACCTTTCGTCAACAAGACCTCCGATATCCCGGACTGCAAAATGCTGAAATGATGGCACTTGGATCTGCTGCCACTTGTCCTCTGAGATGGACGGCTCATAATCCTCTCGAGATTTCGCGATTTGTGATGTCGAGATTTCGCATATCAGGGTTTTGGAGAGCAGTCTCCTTCACTCGTCCAACTCCCGATACCTGATTTTATGATGGAATTAGATTGCCGACTCACGATCTTTCACAATCCAGCGGTCCAGAATGACTCATGATTTTGCAATTCACGAATTCTCAAGGCAGTCTTCTAACCTTTACACCTTGCGAGTCAGCGAAATGCTGAGATCTTGCCATGTATCTCTTGATGGACGGTCCAGATGATTTTGGGATTTCGCGACTTCACAGGTCGAAATTCTCCTGTGCGGTGCAAAGGACTAAACCTTGTGTACCTTCTCATTGATCCAACGGTTGTTGATCCTCTATGCAAGATCTAACGGCTGAAATTATTTCACCTTTTCCGTGCTCTCTTCATCCCTTCTGAACTAGTTTCCTGCTCTGGATCTGTTCACAGGATGTATCTTACGGCCTCAATGGTTGTTCTTTTCACATGAGATGCGTTCTTTGCTCTTATGGAAGAAAGATTTGTGAATCTTTCAAAGATTTGAAAGAAATACATGGACTCTTCGAAACTTGGCATTTTTTGCTACAATCTTTAACAGATTTGAGCGATTTCCAAAATGCTTTAAACGATGCTACCTTCTGCGGCAATCTTTCACAAATTTGAGTGAATTTTATGAAATCTTCAACGTTTCTTCCTTCTGAAGCTCTTCTTTGTGAATTCTTTGATGATTCTTGAAAATTACAAGAATCTTTAAAGTTTCTTCTTCTGCACTCTCTTCTTCCTCAATCTTTCGAGCGTTGTACGCTCTGCTATGGCACGTGAGCTTCTTATGCTGACCTTTTGAGCATATGAGAGGACAGCTTCCTCATGGAAGTTTTCTGTGAGGATCTTCCGAGAGTATGACGGACAACTCTCCAAGCTTTGCGAAAAGTCTGTGTCAAATTTCTCTCAAGATCCATGTAAGCTCTGCACTGTTTGAGGATCATGTTGCTCTCCAGCCTGTGTGAAGAGGCTTACTGCTGAAGCTCTGATACCATGATAAATTGTGAAGCAAGAAATGCAGAGAGAAAATAATAGAACATAAAACAATATATTAGAATATATGAAGAAGAGTACAAAACGAGTACATTAAGAAGATCATGAAGAAGTTCTGCAAAGGGAAATAACTGAGCTAAATAGGCTCAAGAAAATCAAGAATAGAAAGTATAGCTGGCCAGAACAGCTGGCAGTGTACAGTCAGCCTGTTGAGGTTACATTATATTTAACATGGATCAGATAAATCATTCAAAAAATCTCCACATTATTTTGCATTCATAAAATAGGTCACAAGAGGTGACAAGATCGAATCCCATGAGCAAAGAAATAAAATCATGGAGCGATTGTTGAGGAGGGAAGTGATTTTTTGATCTCATGCCCTACCCTTACCTCGCCTCTACTCTGTTGTTGCTGCCAATTTTTGTCTATGAATAATAGTGTACTATGAAGAGTGCCATTGTTGCAGAGCCTCTTGGTGATTAGCATCCATGCAGAGTGAAATTTCATGTTATACTCATGTCCAGCATGCAGATCACCACATTGCCATTGAACAAACTGGCATTGCACATGGTAGCATTCTCAGTTCGGGAAAATTACCAAATAAAAACAAACATTTATTGTTTACAAGTAATGTTAGTATTACTCTTCTAGAATTTCTCAGTTGGGAAAAAATTACTAGGAAAACATATACTTTAAACTAAGATTGAGGTGCAAAATTTGGGTCCGTCTGTAATAACAAGGTCATTTGAACCACCAATCAAACATCAGAAAAATGCTTTAATCTAATAATTGTCGAAAATGTTTTTGTTAAAACTTTGGTTAAACTGCTAATATTTAAATACGTCAAAGGAAACTAATATTGAGTCAATGCATATCGATTGCTATATACCTATGCCTTCCGCAGGTATAATAAGAGAGTTGAAACCTCCCATTACTCTATCCATAATGAAGCATGGTTCATTATAATGGAAATCACAACATGTTACAAGGGTTTCTTAATACAAAATCAACACATAAAATATGAGTGCACAATAAATCCTCACATCAATTGAAAATATACCTCAAATTCCCCATTAAGCTTGCCAAAATGTTATACAATGTAGCCTAGGAGGAGAGCTCTTAAATACCCAAATTCTCCACCCTTTAAAATTGAGAAAGAACTCTTCTTTATAGAGTGATTTTCTTTTGTTATAGAATAAACTAGCAACAACCACATTTATGTAAAAAGTGGTTGATATATGTCGATCGACGTCATTTTTCACTTTTTTAAATTAATAGTGCCGATCGGCGTATATCAACCACTTTTTCCATAAATGTGGTTGTTGCTAGTTGACGTCCGACATGCATAGCCACAACCATAAACACATTTATACATTTTAAATGTAATAATTAAATATTATTTAGTAATTACTAAAATATTATTTAAAATAAAATTATTAATTTTTTAGTTAGTATTATTATTAATTAAATAATTTATTAAAAATAATAATAAAAAATATATGTAATAATTTTATTAATAAATTATTTAAAAGAAATAAATAATAATTAATTAATACGAAGAATTTAATAATAATCAATTAATAATTATTTATTTATAATTATTAAATAATAACAAATTATTATTTAATTAATAAAAATTAATTAATTCAAAATTAATATTTATTAATTAATAATAATTAAATGATTAATTATCAATTGATTATCAATAATAAAATAAATATTAAATAACAATTATTTATTAAATAGAAAATAATATAGCATAAA
>JZKD02S1874846.1:160546-172069 GCA_000966675.3 Picea glauca
ATATATATATATATCAATGATCGAAAAATTAATTTATAGATTATAAATAAATTTAGCAAAAATAAAATAGTAAATAACAAAGCTATTAATAAAATTAATAATAATAAAGCATTACATGTATTAATAAGAAAGTAATAACAGAATAAAGACATTCCTAAAATAATACATTAAGAATGCAAAAATATGGAAAATTGAGCACACGACCCCTTTTCTCCGAGCCCCTGAACATACGGGGCACACCATATGGCCATGTGTTGAGTGTTGGCCCCTAAAATCTAGTGCTAACCCACCTTTCTAGGTCACATGAGAACGCCATATGGTCAGGTGCCAACCTCCTTCGCATCAAAAACTATGGCTTGACTCCTAGTCCATAGCTCGTCATGTGGGGTGCCATGTGGCCTCGCACTAGCCCCCTCCGACAACGGATTATCCCTAAAACCGTGCACCATTCCAACTTAAATAAATAATATACCACATGGTTTAACAAGTGGCATGTGCACCGAGGTGTCTAGTGCATTGTGGTTAGTCTCTTGCCTCACCCGAAGGTCAAGGTTTTGAATCCTTCATAGGGGGAACAAAACATTTTTACACAGTCCACATTGGCTAAATCCAGCGTGCCATGTGGTGCCCTGTGATTGGGCCACATGACACCTCTAGATTGGCCCGTACAATCCAATCATCATGCATAGTCACCTACCACATAACCTGCCATGTCATTATCATACAACCACATGTTGTACAGTGG
Organism: Picea glauca; assembly: GCA_000966675.3. Taxonomy (NCBI): domain Eukaryota; kingdom Viridiplantae; phylum Streptophyta; class Pinopsida; order Pinales; family Pinaceae; genus Picea; species Picea glauca. The sequence continues at coordinate 161,292 of JZKD02S1874846.1, forward strand.
GCCTTCCATGTCAGTATCCATACATCCACGTCAACATATGTACTACCTAGTCACCCTCCCACGTTAGCATTTGTACAAACATATTTCATTCGTACTACCACGTGTCAACATGTCATTGGGCCACGCCAGTGTCCGTATAGTGCGACATGTCAATTTTTTATTGTTCCACATAATCCCTTGAAAATGCCTAAAACGAGTTACACGTGTCACCTCCTCATGTTGCCACATGTCCCTGTTGATTTCATCATGACATCATGCTGACATCACCTGTTGTATTGCTGATGTCAACAATACGACATATTGAATTTGACCATTTTACTTTGTTTGCATGTTTGGGAAATCAATTAGAACATGATATCTTTCTCATACAGTGTCCAATTTTGGAAAACATTATATGGCTGAAATTGACTCAACAAGCCCGACATAATGGCATTGGTTTCGTCTGATTCCAAGAAATTTTATTTTTAGGTCATCCTAGATCCATTTTGGATCATGCCTCCCCGCTAAGACATTTTGGTCCTCCAAAAGAGTATTAACCAGCCATCAACTATGGTATAGGCCACCCCACTTATCCTTTGTCTTTAAAATCCATCCAGTGCACCTGTCGCATCAAAATCAATTGCAAAAAAACCATGACAACTAAGAGCATATTGTTAGCCACTTGAACTCGTTCACATCTCACTGAAGCCACTACCATGCATGTTGAAAACATTAGCAGGGATAACATCAAAAATATGACTGCAAATGAACTAATATGTTTGATGTGCTTGTACAACATTATCTTATCTTGAAGCAAAGTATGATTTATTTTCCATTCAACAACCATCTCATGTTCATGCTTAAGATCAACTACTTTACTTGGCACAATTATAGGTGTGTTTCTTGCATAGGTTTCCTTCCTTAATTGTTCCATTGTTTGAAGAGATTGATTTTCTTTTAAGTGAGGAGCATGTACAACATATTCATTGCCTTCTTTAGTTAAGTGATATTGATTATGTTCCATGTAGAAGATTGTTTTGCGATCATACAAATAAGGGTTTCCTAAGACCATTTCAGCTTCATTGAGTGGCACCACATCACACATTACCTCATCCACCAACTTTGATGAAATTGCAAACTTTAAAGTGCATTGCTTTGTTATGTGCAATTAATGATTGTTTCTTATCCATTTAAGTGAGTAAGTTTTATGATGAATCTTAGTGTTTAATACCAATTGTTTAACCACTTCCTATGAAATCAAGTTAGATTGAGATCCACTATCTATCAATGTATGGATATTAGTATGTTTCATTATCACCCTTATGTGAAACAATTTACTTCTAGAATCATATCCTTCACCAATTATTCCTGTCAAACCAACTAATGTGATTTTTGTCTCATCACCCAAATCATATCTCAAGTATGTTGGTTGTGTTGTTGTTGCAACTGGTTTCCTCCCTTTCCTCTCTTTGAACCACATCGGTCTCTTCTCTAGATGAAATTGCCAGCAATAGTCATCATCACGCCCTTCTTTCTTGCAATGCTTGCAAGAGACCTTCTCTTCCTTCCTTGTCACTGAATTTTCTTTCTTTCCATTCCCTTTTTGTTTGTCTTCTTTCCTTGAAGATGATTCCCCAGATACACCAACTCTTGTTTTCCTTGCTTCAATATACGTTTCTTGAACATAAACCTCATCAAGATTAGTAGGTCCAAACATAAATACAGTGTTACAAGTATGTGCAGGTAAACCTCCTATATACTTCATAAGAGTTTATTGTGTATGTAATGGAATATTTAACATTAATGCCATCGTACGAAATTCATATGTTTATTCTTGCACTATTTGTCCTTTTCTTAGTTGAAGACTTTGTCATTCAATTAAAACCTTTTCCTTATAACCCAAAGGATTAAATTTCTTTCTAAATGCAAAAACAAAATCTTACCATGATGGAAATACATTACCAACTTGTTGCGTACCATTCTGCAACTTACTCTGACACAAGGTGAGTGTTATACCTGGAATACGAAGAGATGGAAACTTGATCTTGGTTGCCTCATCCTTGATTTGTTTCACACTAAAATAAACTTTCATCTGCATGAACCAATTATCAAGCCTCTCAGCATTGACTTCGCCATCATACATGGGAAATTCAAATTTCACATCAAGCTTAAGTAATCACATATCATGTTTATGTTTATGGGAATGTTTTCTTGTGCTAGAAGTTTCACTTGTACTTGAAGAAGAAGAAGATGATGGAGATGAAGGAGTTCAAGGAATAAGCTTAGGAGGATCCTCTCCTTCTTCGATTTTGTCCTTTTTTTAATATTTCCCATGGAAATGCCTCTTCTGTTCCAAGTAATCCTATTATAATACCTTTACCATCTCAAACATGGTGAAAAAAATATTTTTCAACTCTATATCGTTCTGAGACATTCCTTCCTCGAATGCCATCTTCTCACTCTGAGAATTCCTCTTTATTGAACCAATCTCTAGATCTCGTTCTACACGCTCACCTTCACAACAACTTATATTTTCACTGGTAATCATGCAAACCCAAACAATCAACTATCAACCTACTCTAATACCACTTGATCTGTATATGATCTTTAAATACTTGATTGAGTTTTAAGCATCTGTTCAATTACCATTTAATAATTAAGGAAAGAAGAAGAAATTAATGAGATATTATTGTAGCCATCATAAAGATATGCAAACCAGAATATAATCATAAGGAAAAACAAACCATAACAACAAGGTTGTTAATAGAGTTTGGCAAGATTGCCTATGTCTTCGGGCCTTTGTCTCAGTGGGGGAGGATTTCTTATTTATCTTCAATGATTAAAAATTACATAAGAAATGTATCAAAAGGATTAAAAACTAGTATGTTTTTGTTCTGCTCGACCTCAAGAGTCCAACACAACTGATGACAATGAAAAAGTTTGAGCATAGCTCCCGGAATCGGCCTCCAAAGTTTGTTTCCTCAATGGCTTCACAAACTGATCATCATTCTGCTAATATGAACCTCTTGGTTGGTCAAAAACCTCTTATTTATATAGTATTTGAGTTGGGGATCCTATCCCATATTCCTCTCAAGATATGGCCTCAGAAAGGGCTCGAGATACACAATTTTGGGAAAAAAATCTCCCAAAATCAGCATAAAAAAATCTAAAAAACCCATATAATATGGTTTTAAATCGACAAATTGGCAAATTGGGTGTGCAAACCCTTTTCTTTGAGCCCCTGGGAATATGGGTCTTGCCATATGGTCATCTGTTAAGCGTTGGCCATGAAAATCCAGTGTTAACCCCCCTTTCTAGGTCGCATGTGAACGCCATATGGCCAGGTGCCAACCTCCCTCACGCCAAAAACTCTGGCTTGACTCCTAGTCTGTAGCTCTGGTCGCATGTGGAACCATGTGGCATCATGCTATCCCGCTCTGACCGAAGCTTATCCTTAACCTGCACACCATTCCAACTTAAATAAATAATATACCACGTGGTTTAACAAGTGGCATGTGTGCTCAGTTGGCTAGCACATTGTGCTTAGTCAATTGCCTCACTCGGAGGTCAAGGGTTTGAATATCTTATGGTGGAAAATATTGCTAAGTGTTAAATCCATATGAAATTAATGGTTCTTAAGAACCTAAATTTGACAAAAGACTAAAGTCTCATCCTAGTCAAGACTCCAAAAACCAATAATAAGAATGATGTAGGCTAACATAATCACAATAGAAACAAGGTTGCATGGAAGCATATACCTGTCACTATGCAGTTATAATAAAATAAAAGTTATACATATATCTACTAGCTCTGTTGTTATAGAGTTTATAGTCCCCATCACATCTATAACAAGTCGAGTAGGTAAATGAAAAATCATAGCTAGCTTGCCATGTGTGGTTGCATATACATGTGTTATCGTGCTATAGAGAAAGCATACATTTATTGCCATGCACTAGTTGTTGAAAGTGTGACGTGTCTAGAGAAATGAGAACCTACATATATGATAAGTTTTTTTATTTCACATTGCTATTTCTATAAACTGAGACTAACCTTTAGAAATGCTAAATCCTCTCCAAAATTGTCAACACACAAACATATTGGCATGTAATCATATGGACTAGGAGTTCCAATTCATCTAGAATTTTGCACATACATTCTTGTACAATGAACTCAACAATCTCAAATAAGAATCATTCAAATAAAGGTTCAAAAAATATTTTATATTTATAAACCGATATTTTTACTTAGATCTTTCCTTTTGTTTGGGGCTTGTTAGCACATATTCTTGCAAAGGGATATTATGCCTAAGGTGGGATAACGTTCTCAGAAACATAGACGAGACCCCACTAGATGAGATCGCAGAGGAATCAAGTTCAGAGAGTCGACGTCAATTTATTTGGCTGAGAGTTGTCGAAATCGAGACAGAAGGTGGAAAGCTTCGAGGGAGAAATATCTATTTGTCGTGAGCATTCAGATCAGATAGAGTTCTGAGGAGGATAAGGCTTAGATATATTCATATCAGATAGAGTTCCAAGGAGGATAAGGCTTAGGTATATTCATATCTTGAAGCTCAGGAGAGATAATATCCATAGATCCAAATAGATCTGGAACGTTGGTTTGTTTAGGAATATCGGGGATAGTGAGTTGGGAGAACCAGGTTTTGTCTTAGGTTTCAAATCTCCGATACCTGAAATCTGTATTGAATTTAGGTCGTTGGTTGTCCCAACATCATCAGGACTGTCCATTTTGGGGGGATGTGTGGAGAGAGTTCATCATTTCGTTGACTCTCTACTAAAGAAGGTCAACGGAGAGAGCAGTGAGAACTCACAATCCGCAAAGTTTTGACATGCTCGTAAGGTCTGTGGTCACATTCAATGATCATATGGAAGACAAATAATGGAGGAGATAGTAGGTGTTAAAGTACCAACTCGGAGATCGGATTTCAGGATTTCGGAGGGTAGAGTGTTGGGCTTGTATTTTGCCATTACTCCTGGGTCCCAATACACAAAGTGCCTTTGGTGTTTAATAAAAGGTTCATAACCCAAGGTAATATTGAAATGATGGATAATAGTTATGCCAAGGACCAAAGGTTCCTATATTGATTGCAGAAGGAGAGCAGCAGGGCTCGAGGTGTCGATATTAAATTGGAAAAGTCATGGGAACCGCCTAGAGCATCCACAGATGTCAAGGCTCATCCTAATCCCAATAAAGACAGTTAATTAAACTAAAGAAGTTGGTTGAAGCCTCGTTTTGACCATAAATGGGAAGTGTGGAGGCTCAGTCATAGAGGCAAGTTCATAGCCCAAAGTCACCCTGTCATGATTTTTCCTACAAAGCCCATGCTGTCTTACATCTGCATTTGACAAAGGAAAGCTTGCGCAGTCTGACAGAAGGAGGAGAAATGCGAAGCTTCGAATGTGGTGATCATAATTCGTTTCTGTAGGGAGCAAGTCTCTCTAAGTATATATACTTAGTTTCTATATTTTTTAGTGGTCGATGGTTGAGCTAGGCTCCCTTATTGTAAAATTTTGATGAAGCACTGTTTTCTTTGGTGATGTATCCGTATTTGAGACTTCTTGTTTAATGAAATTCAACTTCTTTTCATATCTTTGTAAATAGTTGTGTTAAAACACTTGGAATTGGAGGATAGAGTCGAGGGTATTTGTGTTTTTGTGATGTATGTTTGATCATAGAAATATTATCACGAGTTTTAAGCAGTTTCCTGTGTTATTTTCTCCCTCTTACAGTGAGTAGCTCGGAATTGGAGGATCGAGCTGAGCTATTACGGTAACATTGTGATGTAGGTTTGATCACTGTGTTTCTGTGACTGTGTCATATCGGCACATTTCAGTTTCCTATTTTTCTTCTCGAATCTGCTTGAAGGCCTGATGCCCATAGTAGTCTTGTTCACCACTCTCACCAAGTCTTCCCTCTGCTCATTTTAAACTCAACTTCTTGACTGAATTTAGATCAAGACCTCACCTACTCATGCATGTCTAGCCCAGTTTTATGATTTAAAGTGATATTCTCTTGGGTCTGCGCCCATTCGACCACCCCAATTTATTATCGTGACATATAAAATTGATGGGTATCAGGCTTACCTCTACCGCAATCTAGAGGTGACTTTCAGTGCTAACATCTCTAGCGCCGTTTCTGAGGATGAAATTGAATATTTAACCTGGGTAGAATGACAACGTTAACTAGTTCTAAAGGTGCATCAGAACTTAGTACTTCAAAGATTGCAATTGTGCACCTGGCGACTCCATTGTGGAAACTCCAATGTTTCCACTTTATTGTTTCAGTTGTGGCTACTTTTAGCATGCCTGAAAGATGACCCTGAGTAGCTTTCTCTAGAAGGTTTTCAGTAGCTTCTTTCTCAAATTGAGAAGTTCCTTCAGGGAACGACAACATTAGTACTTGTCCTTTTATGGTGGACAAATACTAGACACATTCAAAGTTGTCCATCATTCACCTGGTGACTCCATGATTCAAGGATCGATCGATGACTCCACTGGTTCGAAATGGAAAAGATCCTGGCTCGAAGGTTTTCTCCTTTTGATTTTTCAGTTGTTCATGGTTTTCCTAATGTTGTCCCTACTCAAAATGAATGGGGTGATTATTTTTCCATATTTAGTGAGCGTAAAGAGGACAACCCTACTCAACATCTCCGTGATTTTCATGAACTCATGCATCAGTGGGAGATACATCACGAGGATGTATTGTTGAAGATGTTCGTGTTCTTGTTAGTAGGCGACACTCATGAGTGGTATCATTCTTTACCCCCGGCTAGCATTTCCTCACTGGGAGAATTTCATGCAGCCTTCACTAGGCATTTTCAAGCCTTTTATTCATGTAGGTTTATTTGCCATGATTGTCATGAGGAATATGAAGACAATGATCAAAATTTGGCTGATTCGGATAGAGATTGTGGGGATGAGGACCATGAAGAGGAGTAGGATGCTCTGGGTGAGTTGACATATCTGGCAGAATATCTCTCTGTAGAGATAGAAGAGTTGAAGGAAGATCATGACTACTGCCTTTTTGAAGAAAATACAGAGGATTTTCTAGTTTTTCAAGGAGATGTTCTTGACATGCCTACTGATGATGATAGCGTTGAAGATTCCATGACTATAGAGGCCTTTCATTCCACTCTTAATGTGCATGTTGTTCCAAGCTATGATGATTATTCAGATGAAGAGCAGCAGAGCCCCACATCGCAGTTTGCTGACCAGAGGAGCAACCAGCCTGTATATGATAGCTGTGAATTAGACTCTGAGATGGATATGCAGGTCTTCCAAGAGTAGACTACATATCCTTATCCTTTGTTCATTAAAGAAGAACATTACGAAGAAATCAACTATCATGGGCCTACAGAAATCACTGAGCAACAGTTTGAAGAGAAGACCTTTCCCACGGGTCCTGTTTATGATGAATATGATTCTGACCCTTGGGAGAGCCAAGAAGAAGAAGAGGAAGAACCAGAGGAGCAGTAGAAGGGGAATTTTATCTTCTGTCCAGAGTCGATCAGCGAGCGGCCATCACCTAAGATCAGTCATCCTGCAACAACTTCTCATCCTCTTGTGCCTACCAATGATATTCAGCCTTGTATGAGCAGTTGTGGAACAAAGTAGCATTTCTCCTACCCACTTCGAAGGATTTTCCACTCATTCTATGAGCCTGTCAGCAAGTACATGGAGTGGTATTTCCTTCATACCTTGTATCTACCCTATTTTATCTCAACTTCAGCCTTTGAAGAGGGGATGAAGGGTGTAACTGTTCTGCTATCACGGTTGCATCATCTGGTAGTGATCATCAACAGAGTAAAGGAGCTTCTGGTTAGGAAGTTACTTGAATGTCTATGGTGGAAATTTTCTTTCAGCTAGCACCATGTGAAAAATAAAGTAGTTTAGGACTATACATAAATAATCTCTTTCGAGCATGTGTGTTTATTTTTGTTTTTACTTTCAGCCTGTATTTTCAGCATGTGTTTTGAGCTTGACTCCATAGCCCAATAGAATGCGATCGGAACTGCAAAAGGAAATATTAGAGCCTCGCAGGGAGGACTCTATCCCCCATGGAGCCTAAAGAAATGTTGGCACCAAAAGTCACCTCTAGATTGAAACTGACATAAGCCTAATACCCATCAATTTTATATGTCACGATAATAAATTGGGGTGGTTGAATGGGTGCATACCTAGGATAATATCACTTTAAATCAGAAAACTAGGCCAGACATGCACGAGTAGAGGAGGTCTTGATCTAAATTCAGTCCAGAAGTTGAGTTTAAAATGAGCAGAGGGAAGACTTGGTGAGAGTGGTGGACAAGACTACTATGGGCACTACGCCTTCCAACAACTTGGAGAAGAAAAACGGGACACTGAAATGTGCCAAGATGACAGAGTCACAACAACACAGTGATCAAACCTAGATCACAATGTTATTGTAATAGCTCGACTAGATCCTCCAATTCCGAGCTACTTAGTGTAAAAGGGAGAAAATAACACAAGAAACTGCTTAAAACTGGTGATAGTATTGCTATGATCAAACATACATCACAACAACACAAATACCCTCGAATGGATCCTCCAATTCCAAGTATTTTAACACAATTGTTTACAAAGATATGAAAACAAGATGACTTTCATTAAACAAGAAGTTTGAAATATAGATACATCACCAGAGAAACCAATGCTTCATCAAAACTTTACAATATGAGAGCCTAGCTCAACCATCAACCACTACAAAATATAGAAATTGAGTATATATACTCAGAGAGACTTTCTCCCTACAGAAACATGTTTTGATCACTGCATTCAAAGCTTTGCGATTCTCCTCCTTCTGTCAGACTGTGCAGACTTTTCTTTGTCAGACACAGATCTAAGAAAGCATGTTCTTTGCAGGAAAAAATTATGATAGGGCGACTTTGGGTTGTGAACCTGCCTCTATGATCGAGCCTCCACGCTTCCCATTTATGGTCGAAACGAGGTTTCAACCAACTTCTTTAGTTTCATTAATAGCCTTTATTGGGATCAGGATGAGCCCTGACATCCGTGGATGCTCTAGGCGGTGCCCATGACTTTGTCGAATTAATTTTGATGGCTTGAGCCTTGATGCTCTCCTTCTTCAATCAATACAGACACCTTCGATCCTTGGAAAAACTCTTATCCATTGTTTCCACGAAACCTTGGGTTATGACCCTATGCTTAAACACCAAAGGCTCTTCATGTATCGGGACCCGGGAGTATTGGAAAAATACAAGCCCAACACTCTACCCTCTGATCTCCAAATTGGCGCTTTAACACCTACTAGGTCCTCCCTTATTTCTCGTCCATATGATCATTGGCTATGACCAAAGACCTTACGAGCGTGTCAGAACTTCGCGTATCGCGAGTTCTCATTACTGCCTCTGTTGATTTTCTTCAGGAGCGAGTCAGTGAAATGTTGAACTCTCTCCACCCGTCCCCTGAAAATGGACAGTCCTAATGAAGTTGGGACAACCAATGGCCTGAATTCAATATGGCTTTCACGTATCGGGGATTTGAAACCCAAGACAGAACCTGGTTCTCCCAACTCGCGATCTCCGATATTCTGAAATGAACCAACGTTCTAGATCTATTTGGATCGACGAATCTTATATCTCTTGAGCTTCAAGAGCTGAATGGATCTCAGCCTTATCCTCCTCGCAACTTTGTCTGATCTGACGGCTCACGGAAAATCATAATTTCCCCCTCAAAGTTTTCCACCATCTGTCCATATTTTGCCGACTCTCAGTCAAATAATTTGACGTCGAATCTCTGAACTTGATTCCTCTGCGAGCCTGGCTACTGGGGTCTCGTCTGTGTTTCTGAGAATGTTGTCCCACCTTAGGCACAATATCCCTTTGCAAGAATATGTGCTAACAAGGCTGATCGAAAATGACCTACAATAATGTTCAATTAAATGTTCAAATTAAAATGTAATAAAATGATGAATGAATTCATTTTAATTTTAAATTTATTTAAAATATATTTTTTTAAAGTGTAATTTTTTTATTTAAAATAAATTTATATTAAGTTATATATATAATATAAACAAATAAAATTTTGATTATTAAATACCATAAAATATAAATATTTAAATGTTAAATAATTAAAATCAAAATTTTTATATTATTTAAAACTAGCAACAACCACATTTATGTAAAAAGTGGTTGATATACGCTCATCGGTGCCATTTTTCACTTTTTTAAATTAATGGCGCCGATCATATATCAACCACTTTTTACATAAATGTGGTTGTTGCTAGTTGACGACCGACATGCATAGCCACAACCATAAACACATTTATACATTTTAAATGTAATAATTAAATATTATTTAGTAATTACTAAAATATTATTTAAAATAAAATTATTTATTTTTTAGTTAATTTTTACTAAAATATTATTTAAAATAAATATTAAATAACAATTATTTATCAAATAGAAAATAATATAGCATAAATAAAATAAGTTTATATATATATATATATATCAATGATCGAAAAATTAATTTATAGATTATAAATAAATTTAGCAAAAATAAAATAGTAAATAACAAAGATATTAATAAAATTAATAATAATAATAAAGCATTACATCTATTAATAAGAAAATAATAATAGAATAAAGACATTCCTAAAATAATACATTAAGAATGCAAAAATCTAAAAATAAAGTAAGAAAACATTAATAATGTAAAAATACATTAATGTATTAATTAATTAATACCTTTCTACAATGCATAAAAAAATATCAATATATTAATGTATAATATAATGTA
>JZKD02S1874846.1:196993-213378 GCA_000966675.3 Picea glauca
CAGCCTGCGCAAAGGCATGGCATTCATGGCTCACCAGCCTAAGGCATTTATTTACATTGAATTCAAATTCAAAATGAGGCTGCGCCTCCCTTTCAGCCCTGCATGAGTGCGCGCTAACGTGACTGGCTGGCTGGCATGGAGAGATGATCCTGCATCATACTCCACAGCTGCAAAAATCATGAGCTCCTGCTCATGAGCTTCCCCTGTAATTGTTGGAATCCACCTGGGTCCCAAACAAGTCTGTGGAGCTTTTCACCTGCTCCATTCTGTTGTTGTTGTTGCTGCTTCCGCTGCATTGCTGTTGCTTTCCTTTTGCTCAACCTCTCCTTGCTGGCAGCATTTGCTGATTTCAACATCAGCTCCATGATCTCCTTGACCGCTTCATCCAGCTTCTCCAGTGGCTGGTTTTTCTGTTGCAGTCTCCACAGCTGCAAAATTTTTTGGCCATGGGACTGATCATCATGATCTCCCATGCCATCCTCATCCGTTTCCAACCTCACCTATTGGATGTGCATGCCCTGCACTTTCACCCTGTCTTATAGGGCTTCAATCTTCTCCCACAGCTCAGCAAGACATATGTTGTCTGTGTCTTCATTCTCTGTTTCTGCAACCCCCTCTGTTGCATTGTTTTCAACTTCATGGCTGAAAATGATGAGCCATTTCTCAGAATGCTCCTCTTCCTTTTCGACTTCTTTTTCTGCTATTAGCCTCAGTGCTACAGCTCTTCCAAATTCCTGGCTGAAGTCACTGAGACATCCCACCGAATGCTCACCTTCTTCATTTTTTGCTGCCAACCCCCACATTGCAGTCTCTTCAGCTCCAGTGCTGAATATGTCGAGCCATTCCTTGAAATGCTTGTTTCCTTCTTCTATTTCTTTTGCTGTCATCTCAAATGCTACAGCTCGCTCAACTTGCTGGCTGAATTTGTTGAGTTGTTCCTCAGAACACTCATTCTTCTCTTCATCCACTTGGGTAGTCTCAGATACCTGCTCCAACTCTTTTTCTTCTTTGACAGTCATCATCAATTGTGACTGTTCCCCTGCTGTTGTTGCATTTTGAACAGAATTTTCTGCCTCCTCCTGGGCAAATGGCAGGAATATTTGTATTCCCCCAATCATCAGAATATCATTCTGGTCTTTCACGTATGTCAGCTGCACCTGCTGATCTTCTTGCGAGCTTATCTGTTCTATCAGCTCTCCTGGATGAATCTGACTTCTCAAATCATCCCTGCCCATCTGGCCATATGGGATGCTTTCACTGTTGCTTCCCTGACAGATTATGAGATCAACTGATCCCATATTCATCAACAACCTTTGCTGAATTGAACTCTCCCTTGAGTCCAAGAGACTCTCAGACAATCTCAGTTTTTCATCCCTGCCCTCCAGGCAGCTTAGTACGCTTCCACTGCCCTCTTGGAAGTCTTCAATGCTTTCACTGCCCTCATGGCAGTCTTCGATACCTCGCAGAGATCTCTGATCAACGCCCAGCTGGCCATTTGAAATTCCTTGGCTGTCCTCATGACAGTCTTTGAGATCCTCAATTGATCCCAATTCGTTGCCCTCCTGGAAAACTGGAATTTCTTCTTTTCTGCCCAACCGACAGTATTTGAAACCATCAGCTGATTCCAATTCATTCCAATCATCATCATTATCGCCATCGAGACTTTGTCCTGTCTCTGGCCAACAGTAACAAATCATGTCTTCTTCTGTGGCCCTGAGGTTCTCAGCATACCTCAGCCATCTTTTCAACATCCTACGTTGTCTTATGATCATCAGCTGCTTGACTGGCCATTTCGCTTTTTCCTTCTCCATTTGCAATTCGCGCAGTCGTCTCCTCCTCCTATCCTGCCGCATCCGCAGTTCCATATTCTCTATGTCTGCTTTTAATTCATAGAGGTCTCTAGTCATTTTTTCTTCCTCTACAAGCTTTTCTGCCTTGCTTTCCTTCGTATGGCCTTCAGTAGCCATTTTGCTGTGTCTATCTGTCCCCTCGACAGATCTGCTGTTGTCACTCCAGCAATCCTGAGTGCTCAGCTTCATCTTCCTACAGTCCTGCTGACTGTCTATGGACTGTTGCTTACCTGCAAGCAATCGCCTACATAGTCTTCAACAACTCTGTATTCTTCCGCTCCTCTGTCTCTTCCTGCCTGAAATATACAAGCAAGAATTTCCGGGTCTGATACCACTCTGACGCAAGTCGTGAGTATCAGAGTTCTTTTCCTTTCTCCTTCTCTCCTCTTGCCTGAAATATACAGACAAGATCTCTAGCTCTGATACCACTCTGATGCAACCTGCCCCTCAGCGAGCAGATGTCCCACCAGGATCTTCTTCAACCACGGGCCTGAAGAGTCTGAGCTCTTCCAACTCCCCTCGGGAGTCACGAGTCACCCACAATAATCCCCCGACAACCTCCCCTCGAAAATCGGGATATCGCGACTCGGGATTTCGCGGTTCACGTGAACACAATTCACATGCAAAACAAAACCCCGATCCCCGATGGTCAACGAGTCAACACTTCCCTCTACCAGATATTTCCTTATCGGGGAATTGGTACATGAAATGTCTTGATTCACTTTCACTATGAATCCCCGAACCTCGAACTCCAATATACTTCCACCTGTACTCCACTAGCGGTCGCGGTCCCACACGCCACGTCACTTCGGGATTTCGTGGATCGCGAATCCGCGATGCAAATTTCCTTGTGGTCGAAAACCCCGAAACCCCGAATCCCCGAAGTTCGATGACACCTGTCCTCCACCTTCTCCGGAGGTCCCACTCAGCTATGTCACTCCTGCGCTCGTGCGATCGGGAATCGCAGGATCGCGATTTCAACTGTCACGAATTTCTTGCATTGGGAAATCCCGAATGCCGAAACCCCGATATCACGCCACCTGTCAGCACCTCTGGTGAGGCCTACGCCTTGACACCTGTCTCCCCCTCGTTCTATCGGGAAATCGCCCTTTGTGATGTCAACACTCCGTATTTCAAAACCCTGAGTGCCGAGGTGCCGATTCTCCGAGATCGCGCCACCTGTCTTCCACTAGTACCTGGGGTCCCACGCTGCCACGTCCTCTTCGGGACTTCGCGGATTGTTGATCCACGATGCAAGAGTTTTGTGATGTCAGAAACTCCAAACGCCGAACCCCGATATGATGGGATCGCGTGCCACCTGTCCTCATCACAATCGACGGCTCCCGTTAAATCGGGAAATCGCTATTCGTGATTTCAAAAGGAAATGAACCTCTTGCCTTTGCAATCGCCGAAGCCCAAACCCCGATGTGCCGAAATTCGATGGCTGGTTCTCTCCTTCTCCCAAGGGTTAAACTCCTTGCAGCTTCTCCATGATCCAACGATCCCCGAGATTTCGCGATTCTCCTCCGCGAATCCTGTCCGTTGATTCTTCCTCTTGGATATCTCCCGCTCCAAAGCTTCTCTCAATTCACGCTCCTCCTGGGTCTGTTCCCAAAGTCTCACCACGGAACTATCCCTCCTGAGCTTGGTTTCTCCCACTCCTTCAATGGAAAGTTGGCGCACTCCTTGCGCTCAACGTCCAATCACTCTCCAAGTGTTGGCTCTTCAGGACTCTTGACGCTTCTTTTCCTCTGTGAACCCTCAAATTGATGTCTGGCCTGTGCGTATGAAAACTCTATCCTTCCAGAGCTTCTTCCCTTTGAATCCTCACGGGATTCTTTGGCTCATGCACTCCTGCAGAGTCTTCGCGCGCAAAGCGCTATCTGTCCTGAGCTTCCACAAACACTCAGACCCCTTGGGGGGATTTGATCATTCTTCTCCCTCAGATGAAGAATATCAATGCCTTCCTAGCTTTCATCTCAAGAAACCCCTTTCTAAGTCTTCTGGGTATTCAATAACCCAGTGAAAGCTCCCTCAGTGGATGCTTCCTTCAAATGATAGAACTCAAAGAGTTCCTTCCTCCTATGCCATCTGCGCACTTACTCAACGCCCTCCTGGCGGAGTCTCTTTTTTCAGAACACTCAACAACTGTGTTTTTCCTGTGCATTCACGCACTTCGCTCAGTGTCCCCTAGACAGAGCTTCTCAGAATCCTCAACAGACTTCTGCTCCTTCAGAACTCACAGCAGAGTTCCTCCTTACACACACTCGATATCCTCTTGGTAGAGTTCCTACAGAACTTCTCAAAGGTTCTGTCGACAACAATGTTTCAGCTACACTGCCTTGACTATTGAGGTGTTCAGCAACCCCAAATTCCTCCTTCTGTCTGAGTTGTTGACTTCAATGCTTGTGCTCTCAGCACGTCTTTGTCTGAATCCCCTGAGTTAAGAAGCGCATCCTCTGTGCACTGAGATTTAGAGTCTCAACACTTTGTCACGCCCTCATGGCATGAACCCTCAAAGACCTCTCAAACCTGAAATCAAACCAACTCCCTGCAAATACATGATGACAATACACAATTGCAGCATATAATGAACACACACATACAGACATGCATATAATGACAGAAAATGCAGGAAAAACCACTCTGTATTAATAATGGAAAATGCCTGTATATTTTACAAGGTGTTCCCGAGCTCTCCTCGGCTCTTCAACTCTACCATTCCCTATTACAAAATGAGATATGAAATCTCTTTTACCTGAGGGCTCTTAGCGCTTCCCTCCAGGATTTACCTACTCTAATTAATTACAATCAATGGCTGTCTAGTCTGTTATCCAGAACTAGATCTCAACTAATCTATAATAAATGTCTATCTTATCTACAGCCTCCGCAAAGGCATGGCATTCATGGATCACCATCCTAAGGCATTTATTTACATTGAATTCAAATTCAAAATGAGGCTGCGCCTCCCTTTCAGCCCTGCATGAGTGCGCGCTGACATGGCTGACTGGATGGCATGGAGAGATGCTCCTGCATCACTTTTGTTGTCGAGAGTTCGAGAGAAGAACACCTCTCAGCTACTCCACAAAAGTATTTGGAGCATATTGACTCCTCCTGGAAACGCAGGCATCAGGCCATTCCACGTCGAGTCTTTGAATCGTTGATCGTTTCGTCACAATCTAACATTGTAAAATGTTCGTCACATTGCAACAGTGGGAAATGTTCATCACAATGTGACGTTGGGAAATGTTCGTCAAAATGTGACCTTGGGAAAATGTTCATCAGAATGTGACATTGGGAAATGATCGACACATTGCAACATTGCAAATTGTTTGTCACAATGTGACTTTAGGAAATTTTCGTCGCAATGTGACGTTGGAAAATGTTTGTCACAATGAGACACTGGGAAATGTTTGTCCCAATGCAACAATGTGAAATGTTCGTCACATTGCAACAGAGGGAAATGTTCGTGACATTGCAACATTAAGAAATGTTCATGACATTACAACGTTGGGAATTGTTTGTCACAATGTGACTTTGGAAAATGTTCGTCACAATGTGATGTTGCAAAATGTTCGTCACAATGAGACACTGGAAAATGTTTGTCACGGTGCGACATTGTGACATGTTTGTCAAATTGCGACATTAGGAAATGTTCATCACAATGCGACGTTGGGAAATGTTCGTCAAAATGAAACGTTGGGAAAATGTTCATCTCAATGAGAGATTGGGAAATGATCGACAGTGGAAAATGTTTGTCATAATCTGATGTTTGGAAATGTTCATTATAATGTGATTTCGGGAAACACATGAGACATTGTAGAATAATCTTTTTCTTTTTTAATGTTGGGAAAGGGTCATCACAATGTGACGTCGGGAAATTTTCATAACATTGTGACATTGGGAAATGTTAATCAGATCACAATGTTGGGAAATGTTTGTCACAATGCAATGTCTTGAATCATCTTTTACTTTGTAGACAATTATTTATTCTTGTCCTAAGGACATTGATAGCAAATCATCTTCAACTTTGCAGATAATGAACTATACTTGTGATAAGAACATTGATAAAAAATCTTTTAATAATTTATACATTGTCGTCATAATACGACATTGTAAAATGTTCGTCACATTGCGACAGTGGGAAATGTTCATCACAATGCGACGTGGGGAAATGTTCTTTAAAATGTGACGTTCGGAAAATGTTCATCAGAATGCAACATTGGGAAATGATCGACACATTGCAATGTTGCAAATTGTTTGTCAAAGTGTGACTTTGGGAAATTTTCGTCGCAATGTGACGTTGGAAAATGTTTGTCACAATGAGACACCGGGAAATGTTCGTCCCAATGCAACAATGTGAAATGTTCGTCACATTGCGACAGAGGGAAATGTTCGTGACATTGCAACATTAAGAAATGTTCATGACATTGCAACGTTGAGAATTGTTTGTCACAATGTGACTTTGGAAAATGTTTGTCACAGTGCAACATTGTGACATGTTTGTCAAATTGCGACATTAGGAAATGTTCATCACAATGCGACATTGGGAAATGTTCGTCAAAATGCAACGTTGGGAAAATGTTCATCGCAATGAGAGATTGGGAAATGATCGACAGTGGAAAATGTTTGTCAAAATCTGACGTTTGGAAATGTTCATTATAATGTGATTTCGGGAAACACATGAGACATTGCAGAATAATCTTTTTCTTTTTTAATGTTGGGAAAGGGTCATCACAATGCGACGTCGGGAAATTTTCATAACATTGTGACATTGGGAAATGTTATTCAGATCACGATGTTGGGAAATGTTTGTCACAATGCAATGTCTTGAATCATCTTTTACTTTTTAGACAATTATTTGTTCTTATCCTAAGGACATTGATAGCAAATCATCTTCAACTTTGCAGATAATGAACTATACTTGTGATAAGAACATTGATAAAAAATCATTTAATAATTTATACGTTGTCGTCATAATGCAACATTGTAAAATGTTCGTCACATTACGACAGTGGGAAATGTTCATCACAATGTGATGTTGGGAAATGTTCGTCAAAATGTGACGTTGGGAAAATGTTCATCAGAATGTGACATTGGGAAATGATCGACACATTGCAACGTTGCAAATTGTTTGTCACAATGTGACTTTGGGAAATTTTCGTCACAATGTGACTTTGGAAAATGTTTGTCACAATGAGACACTAGGAAATGTTCGTCCCAATGCAACAATGTGAAATGTTCGTCACATTGCAACAGAGGGAAATGTTCGTGACATTGGAACATTAAGAAATGTTCATGACATTGCAACGTTGGGAATTGTTTGTCACAATGTGACTTTGGAAAATGTTCGTCGCAATGTGATGTTACAGAATGTTCGTCACAATGAGACATTGGAAAATGTTTGTCACAGTGCGACATTGTGACATGTTTTTCAAATTGCGACATTAGGAAATGTTCATCACAATGCGACGTTGGGAAATGTTCGTCAAAATGCAATGTTGGGAAAATGTTCATCGCAATGAGAGATTGGGAAATGATCGACAGTGGAAAATGTTTGTCAGAATCTGACATTTGGAAATGTTCATTATAATGTGATTTCGAGAAACACATGAGACATTGTAGAATAATCTTTTTCTTTTTTAATATTGGGAAAGGGTCATGACAATGCGACGTTGGGAATTTTTCATAACATTGTGACATTGGGAAATGTTATTCAGATCACGATTTTGGGAAATGTTTGTCACAATGCAATGTCTTGAATCATCTTTTACTTTGTAGACAATTATTTTTTCTTATCCTAAGGACATTGATATCAAATCATCTTCAACTTTGCAGATAATGAACTATACTTGTGATAAGAACATTGATAAAAAATCATTTAATAATTTATACATTGTCGTCATAATGCAACATTGTAAAATGTTCGTCACATTGTGATAGTGGGAAATGTTCATCACAATGCGACGTTGGGAAATGTTCGTCAAAATGTGGCGTTGGGAAAATGTTCATCAGAATGCGACATTGGGAAATGATCGATACATTGCAACGTTGGAAGTTGTTTGTCACAATGTGACTTTGGGAAATTTTCATCGCAATGTGACGTTGGACAATGTTTGTCACAATGAGATACTGGGAAATGTTCGTCCCAATACAACAATGTGAAATGTTCGTCACATTGCGACAGAGGGAAATGTTCGTGACATTGCAACATTAAGAAATGTTCATGACATTGCAACGTTGGGAATTGTTTGTCACAATGTGACTCTGGAAAATGTTCGTCGCAATGTGATGTTGCAAAATGTTCATCACAATGAGACACTGGAAAAGGTTTGTCATAGTGTGACATTGTGACATGTTTGTCAAATTGCGACATTAGGAAATGTTCATCACAATGCGATGTTGGGAAATGTTTGTCAAAATGCAACATTGGGAAAATGTTCATCGCAATGAGAGATTGGGAAATGATTGACACTCGAAAATGTTTGTCAGAATCTGACATTTGGAAATGTTCATTATAATGTGATTTCGGGAAACACATGAGACATTGTAGAATAATCTTTTTCTTTTTTTAATGTTGGGAAAGGGTCATCACAATGCGACGTCGGGAAATTTTCATAACATTGTGACATTGGGAAATGTTAATCAGATCACGATGTTCGGAAATGTTTGTCACAATGCAATGTCTTGAATCATCTTTTACTTTGTAGACAATTATTTATTTTTGTCCTAAGGACATTGATAGCAAATCATCTTCAACTTTGCAAATAATGAACTATACTTGTGATAAGAACATTGATAAAAAATCATTTAATAATTTATACATGTATTGTAGACATTGATAACAAATCTACTTATATATATGTTGTAGATGATAATTTATATTTGTTCTAAGAAAATTGATAGAAAAGTAACTTTAAATTTATGAAATTGATCTAAACAAATATGTTAATGAAATAAAAAAATATAGGTTAGTATAAAGATAGTTTTTTGGAAATTTTCAACCTTAGATTAAACCTTAATTTAAACTATCGATTAAACCCTAATTTAAAGTAAAGATTAAACCGTAATTTAAAATATAGATTAAACCCTAATAAAACTATATATTAAATTTAACCCTATTTTAAACTATAGATTAAACCCTAATTAAACTATACATTAACTAAAGATTAAATTGAATCTATAATTTAACTAAAAATTAAATTAAACTATAGTTTAAACCCTATAAATTAATTATATATTAAATCCTAGTTTGTAGAATTAATTTAATTTAACTATAAATCCAATTTAAATTAGGGTTTAACTATATTTCATATTTAGATTTATCTATACATAAAACATTAAGTGATACCATATATTAAACTAATTTAATTTAATTTAATTTAAATTTCAACCTAATTTAATTTAAATTAAGGTTTTAAACTATATGGATGGCAATAAAATGGATGTGAATTTCCCCACATGTAATATGGGTAGGAATTGGTCTCATTGTTTTTTGTTTTTTTTCTTAAACTAGTGGTTTTTTTTTTATGTTTTAAAATGTTTTTTTTTCAAATTTATTTAAGGTATTTTTAATTTTTGTTTTAAAATTAGTTTTTATAATTTTAAATTTTAATTTAATTGAAAACATCAAAATTAAAAAAAATCAATTTTAATTTTATATTTGAATTTTAATATTTTTTTGGGTAACATCAAAGTTTAAAAAAATCAATTTTTAATTCAATATGTCAAATTATAATTACAATATCATACATTATAATTACATTTTTTTATAATAAAATATCATACAATTATAATTACAAATAGGAGTTGATAATTTCAATATTTCCAAATTCCAAGATGTAAAAAAATAAAATGAAATATCACACATTATAATTACAAATAAGAATTAACAATTTCAACAATTCCAAATTCCCCATCAATTAAGAAGATGTGAAAAAATTAAATAAATCAAATCAAATACAGAAAGAAAAAACGAGTACAATAAAAATTAATCTCTATGCAACAATGCTTTTGAGACGTAAAATAGAGATTACGGAAATGCTTCTTACATATAGAAATAGAGTTTACGTACGTAAAATAGAGATTACGGAAATGCTTCTTACATACAAAAATAGAGTTTACGTTTCCATTTCCATTTATATACATAAACATAAATATACAAAAATAATATGAATAGAGTTTACGTACCTAAAATAGAGATTACGGAAATGCTTCTTACATATAGAAATAGAGTTTACGTTTCTATTTTCATTGATATACATAAACATAAATATACATAAATATACAAAAATAATATGAATGAAGAATTATAAATTCCAACCATCCCAAGCAACCCAATCATTTCAGCTCCCTGCATTTATGAAAGATTAAAAAAATATGTACATGGAAAGGCTGCCTATTTACAATACTCCAACTCAGTCAAGAGTCTACACAATCATGGTCCAGCAGAGTCCATCTTCCTTGCAAGCCACTTCATCAATGCATTGCCCACCGTTTCCCAGTTTCACAAAAATCCATCGGCAACATCCCTTCCTCGGCTTGTTTTTGGACAAAGTGATACTACAACTCTATATGAGAACATGGTTAAGTATAAATTAAATATTTTCTTAATAAAATATTAAAGCCATGGAATTTTATGCCCTAAAAAATATTGAAAATAAAACAAGCGGACATGGTTGATCGGCGTATATCAACCAATTTCTGTAGACAACCAATAATCAAACGGTGTATATTAATTATTGCTGATAAAAGTAAAATGGTAAATAGCATCCACGCCATTCCAAGAGAAGTTTTAATTGAGTAAAATGTCAAAAAGTACCCAAAAAAAACTCAAAATAGAGTTCTAAATTCAAAATAGAGTTCTAAATTGTTAAAAGGGATTACATAAATAGCAATAAGGATAGCAAATGCGTGCAAATACAATATCGCTAGTATTTTGGAAATTTTCTAAACTAACTTTCATTAGAACTTTAGGGCCATCGGGTGTTGTGAGATTAATGCGTAAGTCCACTATCGATGTGATTTGTTTTTTACTCTATTTTCGGACTGTAGGGTGTACGGTGTTTTTCACTCTATTTTGGGTGACCTAACGAATCAATGGCCCTAAAATTTAACAGGCAACATTTGTTCGCTTCAACGTTTATTCAAGAGGTGAATGAAACATGGTCATCATGCAGTTCGATCCCTTTCTGAAATAGAAGAACTGTAATAAAAAAATAAAGAACTTCAGGTGTGTAAACAAAAGGAAAATAAGAGATACTTGATCTAGAATCTGTTTGTTTATCGGTTCATGTTCTCTTAGGAATATATAGGAAGAATACCAGAAAAACAAACCCTGTAAGTGGGTGGTTCGAGACAAAAGAATATATGCATGCCTTCCGGTTTACCTCATACCTTTTCGTTCACCGCCTTAAAATTCTGGTGTGAGATTTCCATATATATTAGGTAGTTCTCGCTGGTGTTAACAATGGTGTTAACAATGGATATACCGAGGGCTCACTTTACCGAAGAAGGACCATAACGATTGATCGAATTTCTCAGATTCGAGAAGAGTAATTTCAAACTGCAACAAGAGTAATTTCTTTGCATGAATAACAAAAAAACAAACAAAACCCTTACAGAAATTTGAATTGTTGGATACACCATAACGATTGATCGAATTTCTCAGATTCGAGAAGAGTAATTTCAAACTGCAACATGAGTAATTTCTTTGCATGAACAACAAAAAACAAACAAAACCCTTAAAAAAATTTGAATTTCTGGATACACCATAATGATTGATCAAATTTCTGAGATTCGAGAAGAGCAATTTCAAAGTGCAACAAGAGTCATTTCTTTGCATGAACAACAAAAAACACACAAAACCCTTACAGAGATTTGAATTGCGGGATACACCATAACGCTTGATCGAATTTCTCAAATTCTAGAGAGTAATTTCTTTGCATGAACAACAAAAAAGAAACAAAACCCTTACAAAAATTTGAATTGCCGGATACACCATAACGATTGATCGAATTTCTCAGATTAGAGAAGAGTAATTTCAAACTGCAACAAGAGTAATTTCTTTGCATGAACAACAAAAAAACAAACAAAACCCTTACAAAAATTTGAATTTCCGGATACACCATAACGATTGATCAAATCTCTCGGATTCGAGAAGAATAATTTCAAACTGCAACAAAAGTAATTTCTTTGCATGAACAACAAAAAACAAACAAAACCCTTACAAAAATTTGAATTGCAGAACCAAACTCAACAGAATTAATGAATTAATGAGATGAAATGGTAATAGAATAGGGTGGTGATTATGATATTATTTGAGAGCATCAAATGAATTTCCACCAACCATCACCAATTAAGATTTAATCACCAATTAAAAAACAATATCAGCTGAAGGTACCTGAATTTAATGGAATGCATGTATGTAATTGATTAGATTAAGCTCAGGTGGCATTTGAAAGGCATGGAAATGTGGCATCAACAGCACGGCTCGGTAAGGAGAGAGAGCTAGGATAGTCCACCTGGTAGCATAGGGTTTACATTATATTAAAGCTCCAACATTTGAAATGCATGGTGGCTTCAATAGTCCCGGTAAGGAGAGAGTACGGGGGGTGGTATTTGAAAAGCAGGTTAAACGTGGCATCAACCACAATGTTATGGTTTACATTCACTAATCACAGGTGCAATTTATATTGTTTAAGATTAGATTAAGCTCGGGTGGCATTTGAAACGCATGTAAATGTGGCATCAGCAGTGCAACCTGGTATGGTTTAAATTATATTAAAGCTCCAATATTTGAAACGTATAAAGTAAAAATGACGGCGTTCCACTTTCTTTCCATGCGAATATAACTACACGTGCTATCACTGTATAAAAATGATGGCGTTCCATGGCATTCCACTTCCTTTCCATGGGAATATAACTACACGTGCTATCATTGTAAAATGTAAAAAAACAGTAATGAATAAGTAAATGTTAAAATTGAAGTAATCTTATAAGGATTTGCTAAATTATCGTCAGTGGCAATTGAAAACTCAGTCTAGTAATTTTTTAATCATGTTTAGTAAAAGTGAAAAGTTAAACATGATAAACTTACGATTTTATAAATGCAAGAAAGTTAGTTCTTGCAATCTTATTCATTCATTTGGATGTAAGACGAAGAATATACCAGCAACTTCACTTTCTGACCATAGGATTGAATTCTGTAATTAAAAGGATGATTAATCCGGCAATTCCAATAGGGGGGACGCGGGGTAAATATTATTATTTGCTAACTAACTCCATTGCATGTCAAATAAATATTATAATAATGAATTAGTTAGATCTCTCCTCAATCCATGGTTTACCATGTTACAACATGTGAACATTAGTCTCTCCAAAGCAATTCTTCCTTATCCAAAAATAGTAGTAGTATGCACCAAATAATGTTCATGAAGGGGACAAACCACCAAAAATAGGCATCAAGCCAATTCAAATGCCAAGTTTCGACATAGAATGTTCCCTCCAAGAATGTGCATGCATGCAACCACTCCACATGTGTGAATTCCAAGGTAGCCAAATACATGGATGAATGTGAAAGATGCCAAGTGGATGGGGTGTCCATAACAAAGTATGTGATCAATGCCTAGCCTTGCCTTGCCTTGCGTTTGATTTCCTTACTTTCCTAGCCTTGCCTTGCCTTTTCCTTTCCTTACATTCTCTTACCTTGTCTTGACTTGTCTTTCCTTTCCTTTCCATGCCATGAGTTTCCTTGCCTTTCGTTGCCCTGCCATGCCTTGCATTTCCTTACCTTGCTATGCCATGCCTTGACATGCCTTGCCTTTTCATGCCACACCTTTCCTTTCCTTTCCTTCCCATCCCATCCCATTTCCCAAAACAGATTTGACTGTCAATCCCAACTAAAACCTCGATTACAATACAACGGCCCATACAAGTCTCGAACTTGTGATTTTTTCATTAGTAACACAATGCTCTAACTAACTAAACTAATAGGTACGTGGGTTGAGAGGTTTAAATCTTTATTTTTACATTTTCTCTAAATCTTGGGGAATCATTAATTGATTGATTCAAAAATGTTTGGCTTCCACTACAAACCGTAAGCTAATACCAACAAGAGATGGGAATCTCTATCCCAACTAAAAATTCTATTGAACTAATAATCAAAATGATCATAAAAGATAGTTTTGGTGGGAATACCTATCCTTCTAGCCTTTATCACAAGGGACAAAGGTCTTATTGGGGATTTGAACCTCGGTAGGGATAGTGCAATACCTACCTCCCAACTCTCTAGTCAAACCACTTCAACCTCAATCTTCACTTAGACATGGGAATTGTATGCCATTGCGAGGACATGTTGCTTAGTGATAGTGAGACAATCCCTCTATTAACACTCTTTCTACATCATAACTTATAAATAGTTTGGTGTGTTATTGATTTGGAATTCTTGATGATGTCAACTTAAAAATAGTTTGGTGTGTTATTGGTTTGGAATTCTTGGTGATGTAATGGTGTTTGAAATATTTTTGAGGATGTAGATAAGATAAGTTTAGTAAAGTTTAACAAACTAAGTTAACAAAATTTCTAAGTACATAAGTTACAATACACAGTCGAATTGTGAAGGTTGCTCGACCTACAAAGACATAAAGCAATAGAGTATAAAAAAACAAGAATTTCAAGGCCATCATCGAAGGAATGAGCTGGGGGTGACCTACTTTGAAGTATCCACTAATGAATGTCTGATTCTCCTACCATCTAAGGTTGAAGAAAATAATCTTTGTATAGATGAATCACTCGAAGAATTGGATCTGGCATAGGGAATGCCTCTTTTTCTAGAAGAGGTACAACCTCCTCTTGAGCGCTAATGGAAGAGGATTGTCTATTGGTCTAGTATAAACTATCTTGAAATCTTAGTCGACTACTTTATATGGATCTTATTCTCAGGAGTAGGATCATTTCCCAAGATCTAATAGATTTGGGGGCTAAAAATATATTGTCCGCTTGCCTCTTGGTGCCCTTGTCCACTAGGAGCACCGAGAAGAAAGATGTAATTCTCTAAGTAGTGTCCAATCAAATGGGTAAGTAGAAGACATAAGATCTAAGCTTGAGGGCTTCTCCTAAGCATAATTCCAAATTCGTCTAGTTTGGATACCAAAAAAAAAGTGGTTCTAAGGAATTATAAGACTTTCTGAACATGTAACTGAACTGACCACGTATATCATAATAGCGGTGAAAACTAAATATAAATTTATGATATATGTTTTCCATCTGGTGGATCCAACATAATCTATCCTTCCTCGGGATCTAGTGCTTAACTTCCACCCAAATTTCCAACATAATCTATCCTCCCTCGGGATCTAGTGCTTAACTTCCACCCAAATTTAATGGGAGCCAACTCTGAACTAGCCTAGAGGGGTCCTCAACTAAGGCATGCAATGTCTAAGTGTGTAAGGGGGTTGCAGTATGAAGTTATCACTAGGCCATTTGGCTATTCGTTACGGTTCGTCTGTTCTATTTTGAACGTTCCTGTTGACGTCTCATTTCTCTTTGAATGGCTGTAATCGCGATCAGACGGTGTCGAACCATGCGATAATTGAACCATTTCTCTTTTCCTTTTTGAATATCACTTATATTTCTCTTTTCTTTTTTATGTGAATCAAAATATACATTTAATTATCTTCATACATTGAACCATGCGATAATTGAATCTTATCTTAATACATTGAACAATGCGATAATTGAATCGCAATCTTATATTTTTCTTTGGATGGCACTTATATTTCTTCAATCTGTTCTCTTTGTATGGTACTTATATTTTTCTATGGATGGCACCTATATTTCTTCTCTCTGTTCTCTTTGGATGGTACTTATATTTCTCTTTTATTTTTGGATGGCACTTATATTTTCTCTCTGTTTTGTTTGGTTGGTACTTATATTTCTTCTCTGTTCTCTTTGGAAGGTACTTGTATTTCTTTCCGTTTGATTGTAAAATGAATGTTTAAAATAAAAAAAACCCAAAAAAATTGTAAAATAAATTAATACATAAACTTACATGAATTTGCCAGGCTGAAATTTAGTTTACACGATGAATTAATGGAATAAATGAAATAGATTTTTCATCTCTCAAATCTATTTCTCATTTATAGTCTTACAGGATATAACAAATGAATCTTATAAGGAGATCTTATACCTTACAAAGTATGGCAATTTTTATCATGATAATGCATTGGAAATATCCAGCATTTCTTTCCAGAGAAGCCACGATAATAAAACCGAAATATCCAGCATTTCTTTCCCTTTCATATTTTAAAGTTTCATGGTATACTCTTTGCATTGAACCAAGATAGCTTAAAACAGATTCTTAAATTTAATAATTAAATCAAAACGTGTTTGATATTTGAGTATTTGTTTTAAATTCTTAACAGTGATGACCATTTTCATATTTTTTTTTTAATTATGTATAAATATTAGATGGAAAACAATTTACTATGCTCATTTTTTTTTGGTTTTTTGGTTATGTATCAATATTAGTGAAAA
>JZKD02S1874846.1:213586-315801 GCA_000966675.3 Picea glauca
ATAAAAGGTTTTGAATGTTAAGAGAATGAAATTTGGCTCCATGTTGTCAAAATACATATATTACCATTGACATTCCAAAACTAATAATGGTGTACATTAATATGCAAATAGTATGTTGAATATTTAATAGGTTTCTCCTCATTCTCACCGAAATTGTGGAATAAAAGAATTGTTGATTTCTCATGGCTGTGATGTATCCAAACATCATAATACTTATTATTATTACTATGACTTCATTTGCAAGATTAATTACTTTATCATTTGCATAGCTTGTAATATTGTAATAATGAGTTGACTTTATGAATTTTAGTCCAAGTATCAAGTATAGAGAAACATTGTATTAAGATCATGGATGTAAGAATGTTGGTTATTGTTGAAGTAACTTTAATATACTTATGAAATTTAATCATTTTTTTTCCAATTTAAAAAGACAATATTATCATGGCATGGACAACCAAATTTGCAATTTCACTTCATACAAGAGGATCAATGCCATTTGCAAGATGCTTTTACCTTGAAATTTTTTATGTATTAATAATAAGTTTTCTTAACCTCATACTTGAAATCTAGAAATTCTCATCATAAGCCTTGCTATTTTTCCTAAGGGGATAGGGTTAGGTAGTGCTTATTTATGACTTTGTTTGGAGAAGATATAAAAGATAAAATAAATAGGTTTCATAATTTTAACATTTTTTTTACAAAACATTTTTTGTTTTTTGAAAAATTATGCCCATAGGAACTACATCTTGACCCAATTTAAACATAACATTTTATGAAAGTGGCATCCCTTTTACTTTTGGAATGGTGTATAACTAATCATAATGGAGGTATATATTTTGTTAATTTGACATTTGTTTTAGACCATCAATAATGGAACCTTAGTGAAGCACTTACCACTATACCTCATAGTATTGAACCAATCACACATTGGTAGAATGCAATAAATTCTTCTATATCAAGCTCAATGTACTAACTAAAATGATTTCACTATCTTTTCCTATAAAACTAAGCAAAAATAATAAAAACTTATATGACATTAAAGTTCATGGAGGGGTACATTAAATCTCTATAACATGAGACAAACATTACACATTTTATAAGAAATATGTCCATGTGAATTATCATTTCATCCACAAATATATAATCATTAAAAGTAGGCATATATAAATGGAATATAACATCTTATTATGTGGAAATTTATATCCCTTAAGATGATATTCACGTACTCTCCTTTCTAGATATCACAAATCAATGAAAACCCATTAATATTTTTCCCATAAAATTGAAAGGAAAAATATGCGAAACAAAACAATGGGTATCCACCTTCATCTAACTTCTATATACAAATTTTATTTTTTGTATCCTCCTCTAATAGAATAGGCTATACCTTGGTGAAAAATTAAACCAATAAATAATGTATGTACAAGAGAATATTTCTAACAATTAACTTCATAAAACAAACAAAAGAGTTCATGGTGGATCCAACATAATTTATCCTACCTCGGGATCGAGTGTTTAGTGTCCACCCAAAGTTGATGGGAGACAACTCTAAGTTGTCCTAAGGGGATCCTCATCCTAGGTATCCAATATCAAAGTGTGTAAGGGGGTTGCAATATGAATTTATCCCTAAGATCTAGGAAATGCTCTACATAAAAGGCCATCGTCGATATCAACTCATTGAAGGGGGGAATCCAAATGATTTGGATATACAACCTATAATTTTCATCTCTAGTAATATTTTTAATATTTTTCTTATAATGAAGGAGGTTTCTAGGAGCATCTAAATAACCCTCAGATGGGTGAAGGAGATCCATTGATATACTCGTTGGTTGAAGGAAGAAAGAAACCTATGTAAACCAACATCATGCTCTCTTGGAGAGGGGAACTAGGAAATGGCCTTCGAAAAATGGTAGAAAAATATGGATATTGGTCCCTGTTGGACATTGGGCCAATAAATATCTAGAGATGATGCAAAAACCCTACCAAACAAAAGACAATGTCGATTTGGAAGGGTTATGCTACAAAATTTCCTTGAAAGATGGGACAATGAACTATCCTCTTGCATTTGATAATGTGGTGAAGAAATAATATCTAAACTCTCTCGATGCAGGGCCAATCCTACTTGATAAATCTAGGTACCCATACCATTGAACCATACAAAATAGTGGATCTAATGATAGTGTTCATGAGGTCCAGTTTAGATGAGATGTTTTGAAATTCGTGCTAGAAACACTATCTATATAAGAGTGAGGGACCCATATGCCTTATTCACATGTGGTTGGAGACTCTTCATCAACCTAAACCTAGGCCCTGAAAAATAACCCTAGGATAGTTGTATGTAGTGGTAATATCCACCTCTTCCCCCCAAAGTAAAAGTAAAACCCTCAAAACGATCTTCTTCATGTAAAAGAAGGTAATCAAATTGGTTTTCCTATGCTTGACTATCAAGTCCTAAGGTGACAAATATCAAAAAAAAATAAAAATTGTACTGGTATACGCTTGGGCGTGGATGCCAAAAAGAAAACATCATGAACAAGAAGGAATATGGAGATAAGAACATGGTGGAGGAGACAATCATTGCATATCTAGATGTACTTGTGCAAGAATGACTCTGAGATTTATATATAAGTATTGAATGAAATAAATATAGATTAAATTGAATAAAACATGTACATTGAAGGGAAAAAATCACAAGAGAATGGTGTTGAGACAAATTTTGGATATGTCCCCAACTTTGAAGTCTCATTGTGGCATGTCTAACGTGTCTAAATTATCTTGGAAACCTAGAAAATCACAAAGGGAGTAGACCCATATGGGATTGCAAACATAAGATCATATTATAGTGGAGCTTTCATGTGCTCATGAGATTCCTTATGCTTTATTCCATCTACAATATTGTTATCCTCTAGAGTATTGTTATTCGTTATGCTCCAGCCTTCGGGACTTCAGGAGTTTTTCAAACTACGTGTTTGTGTTCCTCTGTAATGTTCCTAACTTGGCTAGTCTAGGAAACATTGCTAATGTGTGTGTAGGAACAAAGGTTTATAGCATATAAATGATCAAATAATAAAGATGACAAAGGACTGCAAATTTTTTATTGTGATATCTCTGTGGATTACAAAATGATCGAATGAGGCTGAATAAGCTCACAATACTCGACTAGATCAACATACAAAGGATCTTATCTAGAATACAAATAAGAAACTAAAATATAATACCCAGAATATGGGAGCACTGCGGAATCAATGAACAATGATGGAAGACATGGATGATCTTGCCGGTGACTAGGCTATCTTTCAATACCAAAATTAGCCAACTAGTGTCTTCTTCTAGGAATAGACTGAACTATCTCTCCTGAGATGCACCTCTTCTCCTCAATGACAAGTAATAATATGCATAATGATGAATTAGGTCGTTGACCCTTATTTTATAGATTTCCAAAACCCTAAATCATGATGAAACCCTAATTCACTATTGACTTCCAAAACCCTAAATCACTGTTCAAACACTAATTCACTGTTGACTTCTATTTTTAGCTCATAATGACTTAAAAGCGCTTTTAACCCTTTTTAGCTCAATATCACTTTCTGAATACAACACTTGTGACTGGAGTGACCTCTAGTGACCCTGTTTACCCCTCTTTGGCACTAGCTATAGTCTAATGGGGCAGTTTAGACCATTAAGCCTCCTCTTTGGAGCTCCTATTTGGAAAGGGAAATTACAGTCCTCCCTTCTTGAAATTGCTTGTCCTCAAGCAATATGAGTCTAGGGTGTTGCAACACCTGCTCACTCTCCCAAGTAGTGTCCTCTAATGGAAGCCCTCTCCATATGATCAAACACTCTTTGATGACCCTGCTCCTCAGTTTCCACTCGCGGAACTCAAAAACCTCCTCCGGAACTAACTCCAACTATCACTCCTCATCCAATGGGGGAATCTCCTCTAATGTGCTAATGAATTTTCCCACTACCTTTTTTAGGCAAGACACATGGAACACGTTATGAATCTTGCTCCCCTCTGGAAGCTCTAGCTTGTAAGCAACCTTGCCTACTCGGCACATGATCCTATAAGGACCATAAAATCTATGCTTGAGCTTCTTGGCCCGACTCTTATTCATAGATGACTGTCGGTGGGGTTGGAGTCTCAAGAAAACCAAATATCCAACCTCAAAGTTGCGCTCTATCATGTGCCTATATGAACTTATATTCTGTCGGTTTTTCACCATCTACATGTTCTCTTTCAACAACTTGAGAATCTACTGACTCTCTATGATCCAATCCTTTTTCTTGGGAGCTCTTCTCTCCCCGAAGACCAAGTCTACCAAGGTGGGAGCATCATATTCATACAATGCTCGAAAGGGTGTCATACCAATGGATGTCATGTGGAAGGTGGTGTTGTAGAAATGTTCTCCTAAATGTAACCACTTTACCCACATTCTCTGTTGTCCTGCTACATAGTTCCTCAAATACCCTTCAACCCACATGTTGACAATCTCAGTCTACCCATATTTCTAAGGGTGATATCTAGTGCTAGGTGTGAACTCTATCCCATCTAACTGAAACAACTCTCTCCAAAATGTCCCTATAAACCGATTGTCCCTGTCATTGATGATGTTTTTCGGAAACCCATGAAGTATGAATACCTCCCTGAAGAAAAGCTCAGCTACCTGAACTGCGTTGTACTCTGTCGGTATGGGGTATAAGTGAGAAAAATTTGTCAATATGTTGACCACTACATAGATACAGTCCTTACCCTGGACCTTGTGTAGAACTGTGATGAAGTCCATAGATATACTCTCCCATTTCTGATCTGGAATGGGGAGTGGTTGAAGTAGCCCTGCTGGGAGAGCATGCTCTGACTTGTTCTACTAGAAATTCACACACTCACTGACGTGTCTCATAACATCTTGTTTTAGGCCCTTCCATGAGAACCTCTCTCTGATATGTCTGTAGGTTTTGAAAAACCCTTGATGGCCTGCTAGAGGTGAATCATGAACTATGTTGAGGATCTTCTTCTTAAGCCCTGAATCTGGCACCAAGTAGACTCTATCCTTGTAAAATATGACATCATCAATGACCCTATACTAGTCATCTTGTATCTGCCCATCCATCACCTCACAAATGAACTTGTTCTTGCAATATTCCACTAACAAGTGGGATTTCCAATCTGTTGAAATCTCCATCAAAGAACATGCTGCAGGTCTCCTCGATAGTGCATCAGCCACAATGTTCTTCTTCCCCTTAACATACTCTATGTCAAAGTTGAATGCATGTGCCTTCGTCACCCATTTTTGTTGGCGTTCACTGAAGTCCTTCTGCTCAAGGAAATACTTCAAACTGTTGTGATCGGTCTTGACCACGAATTTTCTACCCACCAAATATTGTTTGAAATTGGTCAAGGCATGTATGATTGCCAACATTTCCTTGTCATAAATGGAGTACAATCTCTCAGGTTGACTAAGCTTCCATCTCTCAAATACAATGGGGTGTCCTCCTTGGAACAAAACTGCACCGATCCCTTCGCCGGATGCATCACACTCTAGTACAAATGGCAAGGTGAAGTCTAGTAGTGCCAACACTGGACAAGTGCCCATGAATTCCTTCATGTGATCAAAGGATTCCTATGATTTATCGATTCATATGAAGGCCCCATGCTTGCTAATATCTATCAGCGGTGCTCCAAGTTGAGAAAAAACTCGGATGAACTGTCTGTAATAGCTACACAGCCTAAAGAAGCTCCTCAATTCTATCACGTTCTTGGGCGTCGCCTAATCTAGAATGGCCCTGATCTTCTCTTGTTGCACCTATACCCCCTATGCACTGCTGATCTAGCCTAAGTAAAGCAGCTTTGTCATACCAAACTTGCACTTGGAATCTTTGGAATATAATGATTGTGCCTCCATGATGCTCAATACCTCATCGAGGTGCCTCATATTCTCTTTCCATGATCGTCTATAGATCAAGATGTCGTCAAAGAAAGCCAAGACTGATTTCCTTAACTGATCACTGAATATATGGTTCATGCAAGACTGGAATGTAGCGGGTGCATTGGTTAGCCCAAATGGCATAACCAGGAACTCGAAGTGTCCAAAATGACATTGAAATGTCGTCTTCTCTATGTCCTACTCTTGGATGCTGATCTGATGATATCTAGAGAATAGATCAATTTTTTAAAAGAAAACTTGCCCATGCATTTCATCCATCAACTCATCAATGCGTGCGATAGAGTATTGGTTCTTGATGGTTTTCTTGTGCAAGGCTCGATAATCAATGCACATCCTCATGGTTCCATCCTTCTTCAGAACTAAGACAACTGAAGAAGCAAATGGGTTGTTGCTCGGTCTGATGTGTCCCACCGCCAGAAATTCCTTGATTGCCTTCTCTATCTCATCCTTGAACCTCCTAGGATGACGATAGGGGGGGATGATCATAGGTTTGGACCCCTCCTCCAACTCAATGGTGTGCTCAAACCCCCTGTCAGGTGGTCTCCCTAGTGGAATTGCCTCAAAGACCTGCTGATGTCATCCCAATAAATTCTTGATCTTTGTATGGTATTGTTGTCGACCTTCCGAATCCTTCTGAGTAGTGATCAAGAATTCTGCAGCATATTCTACCTCCCCATGTCTAAATATCCTCTCCATCCTCTTGTCTGAAACTGTCCTGGGTGCTCCTATCGACATACCTCTTAGAACAACCTTCTTCCCATCTTGATCTTTGAATCCCATTTCCAAGGATTGGTATTTGGTAGTGATTTTTCCCAAGGTAATCATCCACTAAAATCCTAACACCACATTTGTGTCTGATAGGTCAACCACATAAAATGTGTCTCTCACTGTGTAATTACCTAACTTCATCTCTAATTTTGGAACTCTGTCTAGACACTCCACTATGTGGCCATCGGCTACCGCAACATCAAACCCCTCAAACTTCTTTGTCTGAAGTGCCCATCTCGATACTAGTGAAGCGTCAATGAAGTTGTGGTTGGCCCCACCATCTACTAGGGTGATTTCCCATTGCCCCTGAATAATCCCTATGATATGGAGAGTATCATACTTGGGAACACGAGAAAGGGTTTCTATGACACCTCCCTTTGTTGGTTTTCTCATGTTAGCCTATTCTGGTGGTTGTGGGACTATTGGAGGATGGGCTCATGCTAGTGTCGGTGATCTCCAGAGAGGATGTTCATCTTCTAGTGCTGACTCCTCCTATGAACTAGTGGATCCACTATCCTACTCCTCCTCCTCACTATCCATGTTGTATGTTGCTATGTCAATATAATGAATCTCTCCCTTGCCAATGCACCTGTGGCCTGGGACCCAAGGATCTTTGCAGCTGAAGTAAATATTCTTCCTCATAAGCTCTTGCCTAGTCTCATCATACAACTTCTCCATGCCCTTCCATTCTCTTTGGAATGGCTTCATGTATCGATCCCTTTGGGGTAGAAATGATTTGGATAAAGTTTTAGTCTTTGGCACTCAGTCTTCCAAATCTTGAGCGTGAAGGATGGCATCCTACAAAGTGGGAGGCATGTATGCCTTCACCCATCCTCTCAAAGGCTCTGTGAGTCCTTCTATGAATAACATGATCATCTTGGGCTCTAATATATCTGTCACTACCACAACTATCTGCTGAAACTCTGTGATCAACGCCTCTACTGTGCCAGTTTGTCTCAACTGGGTTAGATCCCTGAAATATATCTCGAAATCCTTCCTATCAAACCTGTCCATGAGCCTATCTATAAACTCTCTATAGGAAGTGATGCAACTGTGACCCAATGTCACCAATCCATGATACCACCACTCGTATGCCTCACCCTCCAAGTGTAAGGTCGCAAAACTGATGGCCTCTGTCTCAGTCATCTGGTTGAGCTTGTAATACGTGTCTATCTTATGTACCCAAACTTTGGTGGTGTATTTGGATGATCCATCGAAAGAAGGGATGGTGAGTTTCCCAAATTTTTGGATGAAATCGAGGTTATTCCCCTGTGCTTGTTGTGGTCCTCCCCTCTGCGGCTCTTTGGGGTGGTTCCTAAGTCTGAGTCCACAGTACTCGAATAAGGTCATGTCCTGATCGAAGTCACGACCCGATGCTATGTACTCCCTCCTATACTCTACAATGTCATCGACATGAGTGGATTGCCTTTATTCTATCGGTGACGGTGCTACTACTGGTGGTGCGCTCTGAAAACTGGAAAACAAGGGTCTGTGAATCCTACTCGCAGAGGTGTATGTGCGAGAGGGTGATTGGGGTCTAATTCCTACTCCTGAGTTCCCATGTGCTGCATGCGGGACTTATGTATCTGAGGTACCCACTCTAGCAAATCTATCAACCACCTGTGCCAAGCACTGAGACATGGTCCGTTGACTAGCTAACATATCATTGATAACCTGCATGAAAGATTCCTCTGGATCTACGGGGGCCTTACCATTGCCCTTTGGTCACTCATATCTATCTCCTAACATCCTCTCAGCCTCGTGCTCAACCTCACACTCTACCCTTCTCTCTACTTCTTTGTGTGCCTCTTCCTCTTCCTTTGCGCTAGGAGGAAAAGGGGAAAAATCAGGCCTATGCCTTCTTTCATGATGCTTTTTGTAAGTGGCATATTGGTCACCTACATTTTCACGACCGTCTCGGTCTTCTGCTGCACTCATTGTCTTTAGTCATAGGCTGGCAGGACTAAAGCTCTAATACCAATGTAATTTTCATGACTTAGCTAGTATAGGAAATGTTGCTAATGTGTGTGTAGGATCAAAGGTTTACAACATATAAATGATCATACAAATAATAAATGCGACAAAGGTCTGCAATTTTTCTATTATGATATCTCCATGGATTACAAAATGGATGAATGCGGGTGAATAAACTGACAATACTCAACTAGATAAATAGACAAAAGATCTTAGTTGGAATACAAATAATCAACTAAAAGATAATACCCGAAATATGGGAGCACTACGGAATCATTGAACAATGATGGAAGACCTAGATGATCTTCCTGATGACTAGGGTGTCTATTTCAACACCAAAATCATCCAACTGATGTCTTCCTCGTGGAATACACTGAACTATCTCTCCTGAGATGCGCCTCTTCTCCTCAATGACAAGTCATAATCTACATAATGATGAATTAGGTCACTAACCCTTCCTTTATAGCTTTCCAAAACCCTAAATCATGTTGAAACCCTAATTCACTATTGACTTCCAAAACCCTAAATCACTGTTGAAACCCTAATTCACTGTTGATTTCTACTTTTATCTCATAATGACTTAAAAGTGCTTTTAACCCTTTTTAGCTCAATGTCACTTTCTGAATATAACACCTGTGACTGGAGTGACCTCTAGTAACCCCGTTTACCCCTCTTTGGCCCTGGCTATAGTCTAATTAAGCCTCCTCTCTGGAGATCCTATTAGGAAAGGGACATTACATCCTCCGAAGTGAATTTTCTCGAAATATCATATTTGTCGAGACGTACTTCCTAGCTACCAACGGTCTGTATCTACTTCAGCCTTCGTCTCTTTGGCAATTTCACTTCCTTCTTATCCACAAAACTTTCAAAGTGATTCACTTCGAAGTTATGGATCTTCTGCCACTTGTCCCTATGGATGATGGATGGTCACTGACCTCTTCCACCACTTGTCCCTCCTGTATGCACACAAAGACTTAAATATCATGCACTTTGCCCAGATCTGGCGATCCAAAATGATCCCGATCCCTCTTGAACGGATCTTAGCTGAGGACTTGTGAACTGTTCAAAACTTCATTCCCCTTGAATATTTCTCCTTCTATCTCTCGTGATCTTTCTCCTTCAAATCCTTCGACTCCTTAGAGTATTTCTTTGACACTTAATCGACCTTCATATCTGTGCACTCCTTTCAACAGATTCTCATAGAAGGCTTAAGTTCTTGTGGACGACTGTGCACACCTTGTAGCAGTCACTTTGGACTCCTTGCAAAGGGAAAGTTTCGTGTTATCTCTTCTGAGCTTTGGAATCGAAACAAATCCTGTCAACGCACTCCTTGCGCATTGTATGCACACCTTGCACAGACTCAATCAAAGAGAAACAATTGAAACTTATACAAACATCTCACAATTTCATATAAAAAACAACATAATTCATTCATTCATGAAAACAAAATAACAGGGAATTGTAAACAGTAGCAACGTCATGCATTGGATCAATTTTACTATGTTATATTCATTCAAAAGTAAACGGCTCCAACTATGATCAAACAACAACCAAAAACTCAGTAATTCGCTACTAACTTTTAACAGCCTCATTCAAGCGTACAAAACCTCTATTTATCTCAACGAGCAAAAAAACTAATTGCTACTTAAGTTACGTTACATTCAAGACTAGGATACATGTCTGATATGTTGAATATGGGTGATATTCCCACATCATCTGGCAGCTCAATTTCATAGGCATTTGCATCAAACTTCATTAAGATTTTACAGGGTCCTATCTTCTTCATCTTCAGCTTGTTAAATGTTCCCTTTGCGAACCTTTCTTTCCTAAGATGTGCCAGAACCTAATATCCTACTTCAAATTGAAGCTCTCTGTGATGTTGATCAACTCTGTGGTTGTACTCTTGGCTAGATTTATGCAACTTCTCTATGATCTGGTTATGGAGCTTCTGCATTTCTGTAGAAAAATCTTATACTCCAGTGCTTTTGATATCACTCTGTTCCAAGTCTCTCAATTCAGCTACTCCTCTTGGTTGCATTCCATACAGTATTTGGAATGGGCTCTTTCCAGTGCTCATGGATGGTGATTCATTGTATGCAAATTCTTCTTGTGGGAGAATCTGATCCCATTGATTATGATGCTCAGTAACTAGACTCCTCGACAATTTCCCCAAACTTCTGTTCACCACCTCACTCTGTCCATTTGCTTAAGGGTGATAAGCTGAGTTGAAGGAAAAATTTGTTCCCAACTTCTTCCACAATGTTCTCCAGAAATTACCAACGAATTTTGTATCTCTGTTTGAGATAATACTTTTGGGTAATCCATGGAGACGAACAACTTCCTTGAAAAATAAATTTGCAACTTGTGTTTCATCACTAGTCTTATGGCATGTGATAGAGTGTGCCATCTTTGAAAATCTATCCACCACCATGAATATGGAGTCACATCCTGTTTGTGCTCTTGGAAATCCCAACACAAAGTCCATGCTTATTTCATCCCAAGGCCTCTCTGGTATTGGAAATGGCTGATACAATCCATTGTTTTCGCTTTTACCTTTTGCATGTTGCCAGATTCTACATCTGTTCACAAACTTATCACTTATGTTCTCATACCCGGCCAATAATATGCACTACTCAACTGTGAATTTTTTTTATCATGGCCGAAATGTCCATCCAATCCTCCACTATGCTTTTCCTTCAAAAGGTTATCCCTCCTTGAGCATTTTGGTATGCACAACTTATTTCCCTTGAAAAAAAATACCTCTTGAATAATATACTCTGTCCACTAGCTCTTGTATTTCAGCACATGATTTTCACATGCTTCATATGCTTCCTTGAAATCTAGATCCTCACTATACAATTCCTTAAGGTGTTCAAAACCTAAGGTCTTCAACTAACACTCCTGTAGAATCAAACACCTCATGCTCAATGCATCAACAACTTTGTTAGCATTTCCCGAAATATGTTTTATGACAAAAGTAAAAATTTGCATAAACTTGATCCACTTTGCATGTCTCTAATTCAATTTTTTATATCTGGTTATGAATTGTAATGCTTGGTTATCGCTATGCAACACAAATTCCTTTGGAACTAGGTAGTGCCTCCATTTCTTCAAGGATTGAATTATGGCATAAAACTCTTTGTCATATGTGGATTACTTTCTCTTAGTCTCATTTAGATTCTCACTAAAATATGCAACACATCTATTATCTTGGCTCAAAACTGCTCCAATTGCAACTCCACTTGCATCACATCTCACTTGAAATGTGTTCCCAAAATTTAGCAAGACCAGAATTTGTCATTCTGTTATTTTCTCCTTCAATATATTGAAGCTCCTCCTGCCCTCCTTTGTCCATTTAAAATACTTGTGCCTCTTCTTCAAGGTATCCATCATCGGTGCACAAATTCCACTGAAATATATGATGAATTTCTTATAAAAAATTGCTAATCCATTGAATCTTATCACTTCGAACATACTCCTTGATGATGGCCATTCTTTTATTTCTTTCACCTTATCTAAATCCATATTCAATTCATTTGAAGAGATCACAAAACCCAAGTAAATGACTTATGTCTTCATAAAAGAGGACTTCTTCATATTTATCAATATCGTCTCCTGTTGTAGTCTCCTCATCACTAATTTCAGGTGTCTCAAATGATCCTCTTTAGTCCATCTAAAGACTAGTATATCATCCAGATATACAACCAAAAACTTGCCAATCAAATCTTTCAGTATTTCATTCATCAATCTCATAAAAGTACTTGGGTAATTTGTTAAAATAAATGGCATAACAAGCCATTCATACAACCCTTCATTTGTCTTAAAGGTTGTTTTCCATTCATCACCCTCTCTCATCCTTATTTGGTGATATATACTTTTCAAATCTATCTTAGAAAATAAATTTTCTCCACTTAAATAATCCATTAAGTCATCCATTCCTGGAAAAGGAAATCTATAACTGATGGTGATCTTGTTAATGGCTCTTGAGTCTGTACACATTCTTCATCATCCATCCTTCTTTGGACTCAACACAATTGGTATTTCTCATGGACTCAATCTTTCTCTCACCAAACTCTTGTCCAACAAATCCTAGACTTGGATCTTTACCTCCTCATTCTCTTGATGTGTCAATCTATATGTTCCTTTGTTTGGCAAACTTGCTTCTAGTATCAAATCAATATGATGGTTGATAATTTTGATGAGTGGAAATGAGTTAGGGAACTCATCCACTACTATGTCAGCAAAATTATCCAACCACTCTTGAACCTCTTCACGAAAATCATCCATTGAAGTATTTGTAAGGATAACTCTAGGTTTCCTCACCACAATAAACTACATCTCCTATTCCTTCTTAACGTCTCTCAGGATTTCCTTCCCACTCATGAGAAGTATGATTGTGTTGGCTTCTTCCATTACTTTTTCCTCCTCTATTGGAAGCAACATGTGTGTCCTACCATTCCTCTCCAAGGTGTATGTATTTTTTCTCCCATCATGAATGACATTTCTGTCAAACTTCCATGGTATTCCCCAAAAAACATGACATACATCCATGGGGATCACATCACACAGAATTTCATCTCTATATGCTCCTATTTTAAATTCAACGAGGCATTGTTTAGTGACCATTACCTGGTGTCATTTATGCAACCATGATACTTTATATGGATTGGATGTGCAGTTGTCTCTGGCTCCAATTTCTCCACCATCTCTATGGATACTAAGTTATCAGTGATCCCTCTGCAATTATCATCTTGCATACTCTATCTTTAGTCTTGCAAGTTGTCGTGAATCGACTATTCCTATGCACTGGATTTTCAACTTCTGCCTCTGGTTTTAAGAGAACCTTCCTCAACATTAGGGATGTTTCATTATCTGCACCTTCTTCTTCAACATTCCTTTTTTGTGCTTTAGAAATGTGAGTTTCACCTCCTCTTATGTCTTTCTCTCGGGACATTCCCAATACACGTGTCATGTCTTTCCACAGGCATAACACCTTACTTCTCCTCCTCTGTTGCTTACTCTTCCTCTAGAAGAGCTTCTTCTACCACTTTTTCTCCCTCGGGAAATTCCTCCTCTTTCTGAGTGATTGTGTGGTTTCTCTATCTCGTCTTTGGTATTCTGTTCTTTGTCATGGGAAACTCCCTTTCCTTTGTTCATGATTCTACCTCTGCCTCGCTGGACTTGTTTTCTGGACAACTTCTCCTCTGCTTTCAATGAAATCTGATAAGCATCATGTATTGTCTTCACTGACATCATGTTGATCTCATCCTAGATTTCATATCTCAAGCCATTTATATATCTGGCAACCTTTTCTTCATCCTTCTCTCTTTGTCCAGTCTTAATATTCAGCTTGTATAACTCCTCCACGCACTCTTTCACTGTCATACCCTTCTTCCTTAGGTTTTGTAACTTCCTGAATAGATTTATATGATAATATTTGGGCATGAATTTAGCGTTCAAATTGGCTACCATTTTGTCCCAATTCTTTATCTTATGTTTTCCTTTGCTTCTCCTCTTATCTTACATTTCATCCGACCACAGTGTTTCATGTCCTTTCAAACTAGTGACAACATTTCTCACCTTTTTCTCCTCATTGACATCTTCATAGTCGAAATATTTGTCCACGGATCTTATCCAATCCAACAATTCTTCAACATCCAAGTTGTCTTTGTACATTGAGATCTCTATATTTGATATAGCTCCTAATCTAACAAGTTCTCTCAGTAAGCATTCTTCGACAACATTTTCCCCTGTATCTTCTTTGACTTCTACTTCTTCGCTTTCTGCATAACTGATGTCCTTGGCATCATGTGCCCTCCTCTGCGCTACATACATCGCCTATAATTTTGCATGAAGCTCTCTCATGTCTCTTTCCATAGAGTGATTGGATAAAGGTGTCTCCACATGTCTCCTTGGTGGCATTGTGATGACTGTCTCTCACACACAGAGTACACCTTCAAGCTCTTCCTTGTTTCCTAGAACAATTTCAGTCTCTAATACCACTTCATGCAGATCCCCTTACTTTCTCTTGGGTTTGTGTGACCTCCTTGGAAACTCACTGGTCTCAAACTCAAAACATAGGCCCTGTTATCACCCTCAGGGTTTTCGTAGTCACAATCTGGTCGTTATTGACTTGTCCATCAATCAATGGTTCACAGAAATTGTGGGCTGCAAATGTGTTGACTATTTATAGCAGAGACCTTCCCTCGCAATCAGAAAAGTTCTCACCCAACCTTATTTAAATCATTGTCGTTTGTTTCCTGTCTCGACAATATCGATGGTCCTAGAAAATTGTAGGCTGTGTACTAGCGTCTCCGCTAATTTTTCCTCCTCTCCCTACAATGTCTCCCCACTGTCGATTGTCTACTTGCAAATCAACGATCCTAGTTCACTTTGGGATTTCAACTTTTGAGGTTGTCAACCTCTTTACGCTCACTTTCGCTTGGAGTGCTTTTACTCAAAGTCCACAATTTGTTGACACGTAACCCATATGGTTCAACGGTCACAAATCACTTCGACTACTCGGGCTTCGAGGGTTTCAACTTTCCAACTTTGCTTTCTCCCAAAGCACTTCCACCCAAAATCGACGATATCTCAACATGTGTCCCTCCTAGATCAATGGTTCTGGTTCACTTATTCTCTTCGGGCTTTGGGAGTTTTTACTCTCAGTCTTTACTTCCCCCCGTAGTGCTTCCACCCAAATTTCATGGATCTTTGTCGTGTGTCCTTATGAATATGATGGTCACCATCCACTTTGGATCTTCGGGCTTTGGGAGTTTCAACCTCCTACGCGTTCGTTCCTCCCGGAGAAAATTTTCCTGAAGACAACAAATTCTCGCTCTGTTTCCTCCGTGATTGACAGTTGTGATTTTCTTCAGCCTTTGGGACTGTGAGAGTTTTTCAAAATCCACGTTTGGGTTCCTCTGAAGTGAAGTTCCCTGAAATATTAGATCTCTCGACACGTACTTCCTTGCTACAAATGATCTTGATCTACTTTGGCCTTCGGCCTTCGGCCTTCGACTCTTCGTTGATTTCACTTCCTCCTTATCCACAAAACTTTCAAAGTGATTCGCTCTGAAGTTAGGGATCTTCCACCACCTATCCCTCTGGATGATGGATGGTCACTAGCCTCTTTAGGACTTCGACGATTCCTCGCTCCTATGTGCACGCAAATACTTAAATCTCGTGCACTTGGGCCAGATACAATGATCCATAATGATCTTGCTCCCTCTTGAATGGATCTTAGCTAAGGACTTGTGAAATCTTCAGAACTTCATTCCCCTTGAATATTTCTCCCGCTATCTCTCGTGAGATTTTTCCTTCGAATACTTCGACTCCTTTGAGGATTTCTTCAACACTTAATTGACCTTCATATATGTGCACTCCTTACAACAGATTCTCACACAAGGCTTAAGTTCTTGCGGATGACTGTGCACACCTTGCATCAGTCACTTTGCACTCCTTGCAAAAGGAAAGTTTCTCTCTATCTCTTCTTATCTTCAAAATCAAAACATATCTTGTCAACACACTCGTTGTTGACTTTGTGCACTCCTTGCATGGACTCAATCAAAGAAAAAAAACTGAAACTTATAAAAACATCTCACAACATCATATACTCAGCAACATAATGCATTCATTCATGAAAACAAAATAACAAGGAATTGTAAACAGTAGAAACGTCATGCATTGGATCAATTTTTCTTTGTTATATTCATTCAAAAGTAAATCGCTACAACTATGTTCAAACAACAACTAAAAACTCAACAATTACCTACTAACTTACAACAACCTCATTCGAGCGTACAAAACGTATATTTATCTCAGTGGGCTCTTAGGGCCCCCTTGCCCCTCGACTACTCATCTACTCGAAAAAAAAAACCTAACGGCTACCTAACTTTCTTTACATTCAATACTAGGAGTGAAACTCCCATATGACTTGTGATCATTCAGCTCCCAAGCATTTGATCTTCTTCAAGTTTTCAATTAGCTCCAAAATATTTACATGAAATGCCAACGTTTAAGATTCTGAAATGATTCAAAGGTGTTGAGTTGTCCTACCATGCGTTCTTGCTGGCGATGCTCCTGCATCAATTACCATCTCGAGAGGCACCTCGATTAAGTGTGATTGCATTCGGGTGCTTTTTAGTCACGTGGAGTGTGCGAGGTGGGAGAGAGAAGTTAGTTCCAGGGGTCACTTGTCAAGGATTATCAGAGGATATAAAATACGAAGAAAGATATGTGACATTGTTCAGATTATGCAGTGTTGCGGGAGGAGTTTGTAAGTCTCATCCGCAAGAAAGAGTCTGTCGTTAGCCCACACCT
Source organism: Picea glauca (assembly GCA_000966675.3). Classification (NCBI taxonomy): domain Eukaryota; kingdom Viridiplantae; phylum Streptophyta; class Pinopsida; order Pinales; family Pinaceae; genus Picea; species Picea glauca. The sequence continues at coordinate 230,593 of JZKD02S1874846.1, forward strand.
CATCCTTGTCAGCCTAGGAGAGGTCAACATTTATGGCCATCTAGATCAAAGGAAAGACCACGTAGGCTAGAAACAAGCACCGAGAAATGTTATTCTAAGACATATAGGGTGCTTATTGAGTCTACTGTAAATACCATAAGGGTCTATAGGATCCCTAATTACCCCACCACTCAATCCTCAACTGTAGAAACCCTAGGGGTTGCGTAAACCCTAGCCAAAAGAGGCTATGCAAGTTAGAATACATGAATCTATAAAACATCTATATATTAATAAAGTTTTAAAGTTAAAATCATAATAATACATTAAAATACTAAAGTATTAATAATACAAAAATAAAGCCAAAATATATTTATAATACAATATAGGATAAGCACATTATTATTAATGTACTATTTAAATAATATATTGATCATATATGAATGAATATATAAAATAAAAAATACAATAATGTGTTAGAAATTTATTAAATATATTAATTAAATACATTAATGTTTTCAAGTATTAAATATATTAATAATAATTAAATTATTGTTTATTAATTGATTATTAATAATAAATAAAAAATGAATAAAAATTATTTATAAATTATAAATTAATTTAGTAAAAATAAAAGAGTAATAAAAAATATATTAATAAAGTAAATAATCTAGATTTGAACTTGTAATCTTTTAAGAGGCAACATATGTTCTTAACCATTAAACCCTCTCAGATTGTATATAATAACAAAGTATTACGTGTAATAATAAGAAAATAATAAAAAATAAAAAAATTACTAAAATAATATAATAATAATGCAAAAATATAACAAATGAAGTAAGAATACATTAATAATGTATAAATACATTAATGTAGAAATATAGATATGCTTAGGTTTTCCAATAAAAAAGAACTTGTAAAAATCATTTGGCTTCTGTTTGTTTCTATATAATCTTCCTATGGAGCTAGATAACAATAGTGATTCCTTAACATTCACTTGAGATGAGTTATGATCATTCAGAAATAACAGATCTGTTCTACCTTGACCATTCGCTAATAATTCAAATTTCTAAATAACTAAACAACAGAAAATAAATAAATCTCTTTATTTACAACAAATGAATCAACAGAAAATATATAACTCTCTTTTTTTACAATGAAGATGAATCACACCCTTTCATTAATTTGAAAAAATAAAAATATAGAGAAAACAGAAACAGGTACATACAAAAACATGTGATTTAAATGCTTGTATTCTAAGTTTTACACAATCGATCTAAATAACTTTAAATTCAAACTTGTAAAACCCAACACACTCGATATTAATGTTCTCTATTATAATGTTCACTATTCCAATTTTACAAGAATGTATATCAACAAACATAATTTTAAGGATGCCATTATTAAATTTATATTTTAGGTTAGAAAGTACATTCTATATTTTTTTATTAAATTCATATTAAATATTAATGTACAAATTAATTAATACTTTAACATAATATAATATTAAAATTAATATATAATGTAATGTATTAAATATTAATGTACTAATTAATTAATACTTTAACATAATATAATATTAAAATTAATAAATTAATATATAATGTAATGAATGTAACATATAATTTAATAAATAGATATTTTAATAATGAAATTTAATAATTAATCTATAAATTAATAGATTGTTAAAATATTAAAATTACTTAATAAATAGTCTAATAAAACATATATATATTAAGAAAGTATTAAAATTTATAAAAATATAATAATAGATAACATTAATAAAGTATTAGTATTAATAATGCATTGATAAAGTAAAAAAACCATTTAAGATACATTATAAGATAAACACAATAAATGTATTTATAATAAAGTAAATAATAATAATAATAAGGTATTATATGTAACAAGGCTTGTATGACAGCTTAGTCCCTGTCAAGTAGATTTGGAATTCCGTAATCTTTGTACCTCACCTTGGTAATTATGATTGAATATGTGATAGTTGAGAGAATATTTTAGGCAATTGTTGCATATTTTTTTATTGAAGTTATGAATATGACATGTATGTAAGAATCATTTTTTTGTGGATGGACTCCCTCTAAAAACTAAATATATTATGATAATATAACAACAAATTATGAATTTTAAATTTTCATTTCAAGAGTATTATGAAGTGCTTAACTATGGTTTAATATGTGGCAATTGTATGGCACGTTTTTCCTTCATGGTCACTATCATGTAGTGTTTTCCTGTTAAGTGATGTATTTGAACGTCAACAACATGTTTGTACACTTGACTTTGAAAACATCAATAAAAAATGAAGCCATTCCTTAGAACTTAATTAAAACAAGTGGGAGTGAGAAAAACAAATATTTTTATTATATCAAAAATTATATATTTGTTTTCTTAAATTAAACATTACATTTCACACATAAATTTAAAATAAAAGACAAATCAATATCAAATCAATAGCAAACTTCTTGATATAATCCTATGATAGAGACTAATAATGCTTTTAATCTAATCAAATAAATTAAAAAAAAAAAATTTGATATCAAATCAATAGCAAACTCATTTATATAGTCTCTTGGCATAGAATAATAATGATTTTAATATAATCATGATAGTAAAGATTCAAGATTTTCAATTGTTTGTATACATTAAATATTTGCCCATAATACTTTCATACTTCATCTTTCACCTAAAATCTTAATAATCTTTCATCAAATTATATTTTTTTTAATTTTTTTTTTCATTTATAAAATGAGAAAAGAATATATAAATGAATGTATCATTTTGACATAACCAAAAATTCATTCTACTTATATTTGATTTCTAATATGATCACGTATGATAAATATTATATAAAATAAATATATATTTATTTTAAAATAAAAATCAATATTTTAAATTAATATAATCATTTGTAATTTGTAATTTTTTAATGTAGAATTTCATTTTCATTATAATTTTAATATTTAGTTAATATTATAAAAAAATCATAATTTTAATATTTAAAATAATATTATAAATAAATCCATAAATTAAGATTTACAAGTCAAAAAAATATTTATACAATTTGTATCAATTAATTAAATAAAAATTAAACTTTTCATTAACCAATTAATATATTATATATAAATCATTATATATAAAAAGCTATAAGTGCCACTATTAAAATTAGGAATATGGTATATAGAATTCAAGATTGAATTGCAGACAATGAAGGATAGAATTCAAGAAATGGAAAAACATAAACAATCAACCTAAGAAGGAGGGGTTGAAGAAAATCACAACTTGAGAAATAGGATTAAAGAGCTAGACGAAAAACTAATCAACAATTTGACCCTTAGTAATATGGAAAAGAGGAAAGGAATAAGCTAATCGAATTGGACCATGAGCGTAAAAAAAGAGCCTTAAGCCTCATAATTTTTGGTATAAAAGAGCAACAAAAGGAGGATACACTAGCAATAGTAAAAGAAGAATTAAAAAATAAATCACAAATTGATACAACATACCTCATAGAAGCAAAAAGGATAGGAAAAATAATTGATAACAAAGATAGGTTGATCCATGTCAAAGTACATTGTAATGACCATAAATATAGCATACTTAGTAAATCTTTGAGCTTATAAGGGTCAGGAATATTTATAAATGAAGACCTCAGTCCCGAAGACCAAGCTGAATTAAGGAAGGAAGTTCAAAGGTAAAAGAAGCTAGGAAAGAAGGAAAATGGGCAATAATTAGAAATCAAGAATCTATTGTTCGGGATAGAGACCAGAAGGATAATAATACATAGGAATTTGGGACACTCGGGATCCTTTTTCGGAATTGTCGTGGCTTTCCATGGCACACAGATCCTAGGATAAGTTAGATCTCGAGTGATATTGATATTATATGTCTAGTTGAAACTTGGGAGCATGAAGAGTCTAAGGTCCCTAACATGGAAGGATTTGTCTTGTGGTCGGTATGGAACAAAAAATCCCACCATAGAGGGATAGGAGGCATAGCTTGTTATATTATAAAATCATTTATCATCACATTCAACTTCATAAGATTGACCCTCTTAATCAATACATTTGGATAGAAATTTCAGACACCAATGCTAACAAGATGTATATAACAATTTGTTATTTTTCACCTATTAATTCTACTTTTTATAAGAAAAATAATCTAGATAAAAAATGTCCCTATAATAATTTAGAACAAGATATTTATAATTTGAAAAATGAAGGTAATATCCTCCTGCTAAGAGACTTTAATTTTAGGAATACAACTAAACAAGCTACTCTTTTAAGTGATGATTCCAACCATAATCCTGTATGGCTAGATGAGGACCTTGTTTTATCTAATAGCTACAAAAGAAGCTCTGAAGACCTAATTAAGAATTTGTTTGGTACCAAGTTGGTTAAGATCTGCAACTCTCAAGACCTAATAATTTTCAATGGAGTAATGAAGTGGCCAAACTCCAACCAAATGACATGTATTCATGGGCTAGGTAGTAGAGTTGTAGATTATGTGATATATGATATCCTTGTTTTCAACCAAATAGAAACTTTTGACCTTTTAAATGACCATGACCCTCACTCTGATCATAAACCTTTAACCCTAACTCTAAAATTTTCCATGCATAGGAGCACCATTGCGGAGAATTATGATAATCAAAGAAATCTATGCTTTGACAAAAGTAAAGTTGACATTTTCTTAAAGGATTTAAATAGTAAATTAAACTTCCTAACTTATAAGGACAACATTGAATAACTCTATCATAATTTTACAACTACCCTTTCCACTTCTATTAACAAGTTCTCTTTCGAGGTATCCTATAAAAAGAATAATAGAACAACCAACCCTTGGCATGACAAAGAATGTAAAATTGCTAGGAAATCCATTAAGGATGCTTCTAATGAGCCCTTAAAACTCGATAAGATCAATATGTACAAAGTCGTAATTAAAAGAAAAAAAATATACTATATCAATAAAAGGTAATAGCAACTTTCACAACTATACAAGTTGGATCCTAAAAAGTTCTGGAACCAAATTCTAAAACACAATACTAAAGAAAATAATAAGATTCCCTTAACGGACTAGAATTCCTACCTTAAAAGTCTTTACGAGTTCCCTAATGCCATGGATACCATTCCTATTGTCCCTACAAAGGAAGAATTTTTTTCTTTAGATGACATAGATTTCGGGGTTAAGTGTCTTGCAAATGGGAAAGTAGAGGACATTGAAGGCTACCGAGCTAAAAATTTTAAAATCAGAGGGGAAATCCTTATCCCTCACATACACAAGCTCTTCAATTTTGCAGTCAAGAAGGGCTTCCCTAAACCCTGGACGCAAAGCCTCATTGTTCCTATTTTTAAAAATGGGGATAGAAACATTCGCTCTAATTATAGGACCATTAAGATTAGCCCGATTCTAGCAAAGCTTTATGAAATTATTTTGGAAAAGAAGATTAAGATTTGGCTAGAAGGTCACAGTAAAAGAGCTAAAGGTCAAGCCAAGTTTAGGAGATATAATTCAACTTTCGACCATCTTATTACCTTTAGGATCATTGCAGAGGAGTTCTGCAATACTAAAACCAATCTCTTTTGTTGTTTTGTTGGCTTTAGAAAAGGTTTTGACATGGTTCCTAGGAAAAACCTTTGGAATAGGTTGGAGGAGATAAAAGTGCCTCTCGATTTGAGGGTTGCTGCAATAAGGATGTATGAGAACGCTATTTATAAGTTTAAAAACACTTAGGGTTGGTCAAAAGAGATTAACTGCAATATCGGAGTCAAACAAGGTTGTCCCTTGTCCCCTACCCTTTTTGGCATATACATTGATAAGTTAGAAGAATGCCTGGAAAAATCAGGTTGTGTCAGTCCTACGCTCACTGGTATAGTCATCAATATTCTTCTTTATGTCGATGATATCGTTCTTATGGAAAGGAGTCCCCATGATCTTGAAAACCAACTAAGAATCCTCAAGGAGTTTTTCTCCAATATGGGTATGAATGTTAATAGTGATCAGACCAAGGTCATGATTATTAAATCCAATAAGATCCCCTATGATACGTTTTTATATGACAACAACAACTTGGAGGAAGTGACTTCATACAAATATCTTGGAATTGATATTCACCACAAGCTCAAATGGAATTATAGCATTGAGAAAAGGATTATTGGGGGATGAAAAGCTTATTATGGGCTTGAAAACAATTGTAAATCAGTTGATCTTTGGAGTTGGGATAAGAAGAAACTCCTCTTTGAGACTCTTGTTACACCTATTATTCTTTATGGATGTGAAGTTGAGGGTTGTAGTATCTCTCTTGAATCATGTAGAAAGATAGAGAAAATACAAAATAATTTTATAACCTATAATCTCAAAATTAAAGAAAATACACCCTATCACTTACCCTCTTAAGGTCTGATAGACAAATTTGATATTAGTGGGCGTTAATCATCATCATCATCAATAATGGAGAACTTTGTGAGCAAATTTCTATTGAGTATTTATTAAATATTAATTTAAATTGGAAAAGAAAATAGTAAATATCTAGACATAAAAATTTAAATTTATTAAATTATATCCATAATCTAAACATTCTCCATTTTAATAATAACAAATGCAATCCTATTGTGAAGTTGATAAAGACTAAATAAACATTAAAAATTCTTAATATAGATTCTCCTGTAACCTTCTGTGTGTATGAAAAAAACAATTAACTAACGATATCACTCTCCCCATGTGACCAACACAAAATGTTTGTAAGCCTTAAATACAAACCCACCGCATTAAAAAATAAATAAAAGAAACAAAAATTATATTTAAGGAGATGTTTATAATGGAGACCACAAGAATTGGAAACAACATTCCTATGATGCCATATCCATGATATTTTTTCCTTGCAAGCGTGATAGGTGTAATAAATGTAGAGGGTAAGACATTAATAATATTAGAATTATTATTTTTATAACTTTATTAAATCTATGATTTTTAAAACAAGTGACATTGAAATAAGTGAAAGAAGCAATAAGACTTGAAATATATTAACAAATGAGGAAAGAGAAAAATAAATATTTTTATTATATAAAAAATATATATATATATATATGTTTTCTTAAATTAGACATTACATTTCACACAAAAATTTAAAATAAAAAAAAAATTAATGTCAAATCAATAACAAACTCATTCCTATAATCCATCCTAGACTAATAATAACAAAATAATAACAAAATAAACTCATTACTAAAATAATAAAAACACAATAATACATAACATTAATAAAATATTAATAAAAAAACACAATAATACATAACATTAATAAAATATTAATAATACATGAATAAAGTAAAAAACATTTATAATACATCATTAATAATTCATGAATAAAGTAGAAAAACATTTATAATGCATTATAACATAAAAACATTAATGTTTTTATAATAGAATATATTAATGTATTATTTAAGTAATATATTAATGATATATAAATGAATATATAAAATACTAATCTGTTAACTATTAAAAGCAAATTATTAAAAAATTAATGTAATTTTTAAATTAAATTATTAATCTTTTATGTAATGTATTATTGTTTTAATTAATTAAAAAAAATAAGTTAATTAAAAAATACAAATATAAAGTATATATAAATTAATAAAATATTAAAGTATTATTAATAAATATATTAAAATAATACATAAAAATAAAATAAATCAAAATAAAATAAAATAATAAATTAAAATAATAAAGTATTAGCAATAAATGAATAAAGTTTTTAAGTTCATTGCCAAAACCTAAAACATTTTTTTAAGGTCACGATGAAAAACTAAAACATATGAAGACTTAAAACAAATTTTATTGATTTTTTTCTATATTTGTTGTCTCAAATGGCAGATTATTTTTGAAGGTTTATACTTTTGTTTTTTATTCATAAAATTAACAATGTTTTGTAATAAAGTGGTTAAACAGGTGAGGATTGTAAAAAAAAAACAAGATTATAGAACCTAACTACTTATATATGAAGATCAATGAACGGAATTAGGTTTAAGCATCATAGAGTTGGAACGGTTGGTTATGACTGCATATTTTTTTATAGGAAAAGGAAAGGGAAGGCTAGAGACTTGGAGTAAAGTACACCTAAAAGGAATTTGAGTTATATAATACTGAATATCAATGGAAGCTACTTGAAACTTCTGAAACATTGGCCCGTCTCAACGATGTACAGTCTAAGATTGCAGAAGTACCAACGCACAAATTTGTGAAAAGGAAAGTTCTCTGATATTTGTTGATATTTGAGATATGTTATAACATAAATTGCAATCTGAAAAGGGAATTATGGCTTCAACGTATTGAACTACTCCAATACCCTAATTTTCCATCGAAACTCCAAGTATTGTATAACGGATTAATAGAAGCAGAGAGATTAAGGGATATAGGTTAATGTTATTTGAGTCTTATGGGTTATGTTCCTGTGTTCCCGGTTGTGAACGTTGTCACATCAATTTCAGAGAAAATAGATATCAATATACCTCAATCTGTTTTCACTCTTTTCCAGCGATCTCTTTTGTCTTTTACTGATACAAAATAGTTTTTCATTTTTCTCATGATACTTAATTAGGTATTAAGTGTCAAAAGGTTTAGTAATAACTTAGGTCTCTTTGAAAATATTGCCATTCATTATTTGAATGCATATAAATTTGAACATAGAATAAAAAGGCATTCGTTATTTGAATGCATATAAATCTGAATATTGAATAAAAAGGCACAGCTAGAGTTAGGCAGTAAATGTAAATGCATTAATCATATCAATTTAAAAGAAAACGGATATTAATATACTTCAAGGTGTTTGCACTCTTTGCCAGCTACAATTCTCGATCCACCTCCTCCTGGGTCTTTTCTTAATGCACAATAGTTGTGTTAGCAATCAACAATTGTGTCCTCTCTCGATATGTAATAACATGCATAGAATAAAATTGTCACTTATTTTCTGATATTAATCTCCTCACTACTGATACGCTATATGTGTTCCCACTTCCCTTCCTGTGAAGTCATGGAAATCTCCTTCTTTTCAGGTCATGGAAATCTTAGCAGAATTAAATTGTTCCCACGCCTTTGAAAAGTTACTACAAGCAAACACAAAAGTTATTACACGTGAACAAAATAGACTGGCTAATCCACTCCTCTCCCTAGATCTTGGATCTTGTGGCATAGTGAAAGGGCAGATATAGTAAATGTTTCCTCGACTGGATTAATCACTAGAAGAATTGGATCAGCATAGGGAATTCCTCTTTTTTCTAGAATAGGTAACCTTCTGTCGAGCGCTAATGGAGGAGAGTTTTCTATTGGTCTATTATAAACTATCTTGAAATGCTTGTCGACTACTCTACATGGGGCTCATTGTCAAGAGTAGGATCATGTCCCAAGATCTAATAGATTTGGGGGTTCAAAATGTGTTTTCCTCTGCAGTTCCCTTGTCCACTGGGAGCACCGAGAAGTAATATGTAATCCTCTAAGTAGTTTCCAATCAAATGGGTGAGTAGAAGATATTATAAACTATCTTGAAATGCTTGTCGACTACTCTACATGGGGCTCATTGTCAAGAGTAGGATCATGTCCCAAGATCTAATAGATTTGGGGGTTCAAAATGTGTTTTCCTCTGCTTGCCTCTCAGTTCCCTTGTCCACTGGGAGCACCGAGAAGTAATATGTAATCCTCTAAGTAGTTTCCAATCAAATGGGTGAGTAGAAGACATGAGTTCTAAGCCCAAAGGATTCTCCTAAGAATAATTCAAATCACCTCTAATTTGGATACCAAAAATAAAGTGGTTCAAGGGAATTATAAGACTTTCTAAATATGCAACTGAACTAACCATGTATATTACAATAACAGTGGAAACTAAATATAAATTTGTTATATATGTTTTCCATCATGTCTATGGTGGATCCAACATAATTTATCCTCCCTCCAGATCTAGTGCTTAGCTTCCACCCAAATTTAATGGGAGCCACTCTGAACTAGCCTAAGGGGATCCCCAACCAAGGCATCCAATGTCTAAGTGTGTAAGGGGGTTGTAGTATGAAGTTATCCATAGGCTCTGGGAAATTCTCTACATAAAGGCCATCTTCAATCTTGATCCCTTACCGGGGATGATAGAAAAAATCTAGATCTACTCACTATAATTGTCATCCTTAATAATATCTATCATTTCTTCTTTAATAGGTAGAAGGTGGCTAGGACATTCTAGATCCTTCATCTCTTGTTTGTTAGTCAAGAGATGGATGGGAGGGTCTACATCCTCTTGATTCTCCATTAAAATAGATATTACACAAGTATCATTAAAATTTGATAATATAAACACTTCTCAACAAAATTCAATTAGACTATTAGCTCATTGGTCCCATAGTTATGCTAACAACAACTAGTTTCAACTCTCATATTCATATGCTCTCTTCACTCCTCTTGACTAAGCATCCATTGTTTCTATACAACCCCTAGATGAGAAATGTCCAGAGGGTCTACATCGTCTTGATTCTCCAAAGGGCAGATTTTATACAATAAGTATTTATACAACAATTTGATTACATAAGCATTTTTCAACATAGATCGATTGGCCTATTAGCTCAGTTGGTTAGAGCGTCGTGCTAATAACGTGAAGGTCACAGGTTTGAGACCTGAATAGGCCATTGGCTATTCGTTACGGTACGTCTGTTCTCTTTCGAACGATCCTGTTGACATCTCATTTATCGCAATCAGACGGTGTCGAACCATGCGATAATCGCAATCTTATATTTATTTTTTCTTTTTGGATGGCACTTATATTTCTTCTCTGTTCTCTTTGGATGGGACTTATATCTCTTTCCGTTTGATTGTGAAATGAATTTTTAAAATAAAGAAACCCAAAATCACAAGCCTGAATCCTCAGAATTTTTGTAAAATAAATTAATACATAAACTTACGTATTTCCATGAATTTTCTGTGTTGGAATTTAGTTTACAGGACGAATTAATGGAATAGGTTGGTTTTTTTTCTTACTTGACGGGAATATAACACTGAATTCTTGTGATCAGACGGTGTCGTGGTGTAGTGCGATAGTTACCTTTGAAAAATCGTCTGTCTCTGCATTCAAAACAGGAAATCCATTCTAGCTGGACTTCATAAAGTATTAATAATACATGGGCACTTGATCTCATGGCCACTTGCTGATAGAACTCATATTCGTCCAACCCTAAAATCTGAACAACAGAAAAGAATCTCGATTAGATTTGATGGTTGAATTCTAGGGTTTTAAACCTATTGTAAGTACAATTCATATTAAAAAACCGATTCTACCCATTCTTTTGGGATAGTTACCTTTGAAAAATCGTCTATTTCTGCATTCAAAATAGGAGTACTCCATGCAAATAGATAACGAGGAAATCCATAACTCAATTTCATTTAACTCCATCCATTCCAGTTGGACTTCATGTAACCTGGTCTGTCGTTGGCGCTCATGGAGCCCAAAATGTTTGTTGAAGAATTCATTTCAGCTTGCAGATAACAACTTGAAATATACACGATGATCCGATTGCCGCTGTTCTAAGAATCTCAAACGCTTATCTAGTTTGCCCATTTCTCTATCTAGTTTTTTTTATTGTTTTCTATCTCGTTCATCCATTGCCCTGTTCATTTTTCGAACATGAAAATGTTGATAGTAAAGTTATGTTGCGTATTTTACATCCATATATGCATCCTATGTATTGAGTTGGGGTTTCCAGTTCATGAAGTACTATTTAGGATTTTATCTTTTAAAATCCTAAATAGTACTTTATCTTTCATCCATATATGCATCCTATGTATTGAGTTGGGGTTTCCAGTTCATGAAGTACTATTTAGGATTTTATCTTTTAGTTATGAATTTTATGAATTTGAGTTGTGTTCTCAAGCAATCAAGGCAATTTAAATATAATGAAGTATTTTTTTAACTTATTGAAGATTAGAGAATCCATTGGATATTAGATATTAAGTATAATGGTTGAAATTAATAAAAATTTAATAACTTTATGTCTTCAAAATTATCAAAGTAGTCACTATTGGAAGCAAAATTTCTAATATGTGGTTATTATCAAGAGGTTTAACCCAAATTTTTAGCTCCATATTCTATTGAACACTTTTTATTGACATATCAAATACTTAAGACACTTTTGATTATTCAATCCAAAACTTTGAGGTTTTGTTTGGCCTCATATCAAGGCAAGAGACAATTTTTGTGAAATGTTTCGTTTGAAACTTAGGAAACATATGATATATTTATATGCATTATATTGAGGGAGATTAATGGTATACTTGAGGTTAGCATTAGTTCACAACATTAAATGTTTATACTGATTCCATGTTTATTTCATATTTATGGCATAACTATTTGTTACATGTCCAAAAACAAATGATGAGTCCCATGCATAATTCATGTCCAGTAGTGGCGGTTGAGTTTGATGCATAATTTGCTTTGAGTCTTTGGCTAGTGTGTTGCTCCTTTATTACTTCTTATTGAACTTGGTCAAACTTGATATCCCTATGCTCATTTTTAAATCACTACATAGGAAAATAGTTGATTTGCACCCATCCTATAGTCACAAGAGACACATCAATGAGTGGGACTCGCTATGTTAGGGTTGAGGCTACTTTGTATCTACCTGCAAAATTTACAGCCCGAACTAAAAGAACCTGAGAATATTGACATAGGAAATGTACTAATTGATCTACGCCTCCTCTCTGAAGAAGAATATACTCCCAAACTATTGAAGGAGCATCAAACAACACTAGAGATGGACCAACCCAAGCCACAAATTGGTTGTCTTTGAATTATCAAATATCTATAATTAATTTTAATAGGTTTGATTTGATTTAGAATTTTCATCAATTTGGAGCAAGTGGAAGTAGTGGTTATAGTAGCATAGTGAGTGGAGCTTTTGTTAACATTATAAGTTATTGACTTGGATATGGAATTGAAAAATAGATGATAAGATTTTTCATTTTGAACATGATAGCAGGTGATAGAACCATTTCCATGAAGCAAGAGGCCAATTGTTTTTTTGGATGAACTGTAGAATATCCCATGGTGTTAGAAATTCCAGCTGGTCTAGATACCTTCATCAATAGAAAATATTTGATTTACAACTTTCAATATTTTCTTAGAGATTTCATACTAAGATGAATAAAGCTAGAAAAATCCCAAATAACATCTTTACACAAAAAATAAAAATCAAGTCAATTCTCTACATGGAATTTTGTTGGGTGTGTGTACAAAGTTGGTGGACGGAAAATGGCAAGGGGGTCAGCAGGAACACACACACGTGGATGTTCCTAGTAACGTGCACGTCTTCCTGGTGTTAGAGGTTCAGAAAATCTTGAACCTCCACTCACCATGCCACATAGGCATGTTAGAAGGAACGCACATGTGTTCCTATTGTGCTCATTTTTTAAGGGAGTGTGGGTGTGATTTGTGCCCATTTGCACACTGTGCTTCTCATTTTTCCTTGTTTGATCAAGCAAAGAGGAGGAGTAGAGGAGGAGAAAATCTCGAGATCTTTCCATTGTGTCCTTTTCCACCCAAGTATGATTGATTTGTCGTCATTTCCTTTGTTATCTTTGTCTCCTCTCTTGTTTTATTTGTCCCATCTCTTGTTTTATTTTTCTCCTTTCTTTGTCTCCTCCTTTGTTATCTCTGAACAATTCACAAATATTGTACAAGTTTTTTTCAAGTTCATTGTAAAGATAACACATAGATTTTCTTGTTTTTTCACAAAATTGTGTTAATGATTTTGTTGGGATAAAATGAAATTGTTGTTTGTGATACCTTTGTCATAAGTGTACTTATTAAATTTCCTTATTAAATTGCAGCAAATATTATTAAAATTGAACCTGGAGACAATGAAAAATGCCCACAAGCAAACAAAGTTGAGGAAAACCTCAACCCACCACAACCACCAAATATAAACATACAGATTGATGAGGGGTTAGCTACTCTGATATGACTTGTGAATGATTTAAGGGGAACTAAAGAACCTAGTCTAGAGATCTTGGCCACTTCATCAGATGTCATTGTGAGCTCCATTGCAAGTGTCGAAGGGAAATTAACCTCTATTTTTTAATACTAAGATAGAATGCTCGAGTATTACAGGATTGGGCTAGATAGAAACTAAGTTAGAGTCTCGGGTATTAGAAAACAAGATCAAATGTCCCTTTTTATTGATCCTCGAACTGCACAACAACCACATGTCACCAAGAAACACATTTGTATTGATTGGTGCACCCACCCTCAAATTCTTCAAAACTGGATGGATAGGTGGTTTATGATATTTGATGCACCTCTCTATAATAACAGGGAGGTGTCTTTATATTTTTTGAAAAAATTATGGGAAAAAAATTGTTTTCAGTAACCGTGTCAACTACTTCGACATTGGTGACTTCCAGGGGCTCGGCCTAACCCCCCATGCTCAACATACTTATGTTGCAGAGGGATTGCAACAAGTACATGTATCTATATCATTCTTGAGTCAGAGCCTAGTGCAACATGATAGATTTGTTCCACTATTGATCCGTAAATTATCTTTAAAGACTTGGTTGAGTTTTAAGCATGTGTTCAATTACCATTTAGGAATTAAGGAAATAATAAGAACTAAATGAGAGATTATTGCAGCCACCATAAAGAAATGCAGACCAAAATATAATCATAAAAAAAAAAAAACCATAACAACAAGGTTTTTAATAGAGTTCAGCAAGATTGCCTACGTCTTTGGGCCTTTGTCTCAGTGGGGGAGGATTTTTTATTTCTCTTAAATGCTCCAAAGTTAAATCATAAATGTATTAAAAGGATTACAAACTAGTTTTTTTGTGTTCTACTCGACCTCAAGAATCCAACACAGCTGTCGCCACTAAAAAAGGTTGAGCGTAACTCCCACAATTGGCCTCCAAAGTTTGCTTCCCCAATGGCTTCCCTGAATAAAAATGTCTTCAAGCTTCACAAACTCATCATCATTCTACTAATATAAACCTCCTAGTCTATTAAAAACCTTTGATTTATATAGGATTTGAGATGGGGATCCTATCCCATATTCCTCCCAAGATTTGGCCTTAAAAAGGGATCTAGATCCTCGGTTTTGGGCAAAATTCTCCCAAAATCATCATAAAAAAATAAAAAAAATCCATATAATATGGTTTTAAACACACAAATTAGAAAATTGGGCATGTGTCCCCTTTTCTCCGAGCCCTTGAGAATATGGGGCACACCATATGGCCATGTGTTGAGCGTTGGCCCCTAAACTCTAATGCTAACCCACCTTTCTAGGTCACATGAGAACGCCATATGCCGATGTGCCAACCTCCCTTGCACCAAAAACTATGGCTTGAATCCTGATCCGTAGCTCTGGTCATGTGGGGCGCCATGTGGCCTCGCATTGGCCCCCTATGATCGGGGATTAGCCCTAAACCTGCACACCACTCCAACTTAAATAAATAATATGCCACATGGTTTATCAATTGGAATTTTCACCTAGGTGGCTAGCATATTGTGGTTAGTTCGTTACCTCACCCGAAGGTCAAGGTTTTGAATCCTTCATAGGTGGGACAAAAAAAATTTACACAGTCCACATTGGCTAAATCTAGCGTGCCATGTGGCACCGTGTGATTAGGCCATGTGTCACCTCTAGATTGGCTTGTACAATCCAATCATCATGCACAGTCACCTACCACATCAACTAGCATGTCATTATCATACAACCATGTGTCGTACCCTGAGCCTTCCACATCAGTATCCGTACATCTAAGTCGCCTCACAAGTCACCTGCCACATCAACATTCGTACTACCCAGTCACCCTACCACATTAACATCTGTATAACCACCTGTCATCCATAATTCCACATGTTGGCCTGTCATTGGGCTACGTCAGCATCCGTACAGTGCCACATGTCAATTTTTTATTGGTCCACATACACCCCTGAAAATGCCAAAAATGAGTGACACGTGTCACCTCCTCGTCGTGCCACGTATCCCTATTGATTTCATCATGACATCATGTTGACATCACCTATCGTACTGCTAATGTCAGTAGTATGACCTATTGAATTTGACCAGTTTACTTTGTTTTCATGTTTGGGAAATCGATTAGAACGTGATAACTTTCGCATACAGTGCCCAATTTTGGAAAACATTATATGGCTGTAATCGATGTGACAAGCCCGACACAATGGATTTGGTTTCATCTGATTTCGAGAACTTTTATTTTTAGGCCTTCCTAGATCCATTTTCGATCATGCCTCCCCACTAAGACCTTTTAGTCCTCCATTAACTAGTGATCAACTATGGTATAGGCCACCCCGCTTTTCCTCTGTCTTTAAAATCCATCCCATGCACCTGTCGCATCATAATCAATTGCAAAAAAACCATGACAAATGAGAGCATATTGTTAGCCACTTGAACTCGTTCACATCTCACTAAAGCCAGTACCATCCATGTTGAAAACATTAGCAAGGATAACATAAAAAATATGACTGCAAATGAGCTAATATGTTTGATGTGCTTGCACAACATTATCTTATCTTGAAGCAATGAATGATTTAATTTCCATTCGACAACCATCTCGTGTTCATTCTTAAGATCAACTACTTTACTTGGCACAATTATAGGTGTGTTTCTTGCATAGATTTCCTTCCTTAATTGTTTCATTGTTTGAAGAGATTGATTTTCTTTTAAGTGTGGAGCATGTACAACATATTCATTGCCTTCTTTAGTTAAGCGATATTGATTATGTCCCATGTATAAGATTTTTTTGCGATCATACAAATAAGGTTTTCCTAAGACCATTCCACATTCATTGAGTGGCACCACATCACACGTTACCTCAACCACACACATTGATGAAATTGCAAACTTTAAAGTACATTGCTTTGTTATGTGAAATTAATGATTGTTTCTTATCCATTTAAGTGAGTAAGTTTTATGATGCATCTTAGTGTTTAATCCCAATTTTTTAACCACTTCCTATTAAATCAAGTTAGATCAAGATCCACTATCTATCAATGTATCGATCGTAGTATGTTTCATTATCACCCTTATGTGAAACAATTTACTTCTAGAATCATATCCATCACCAGTTTTTCCTGTCAAACCAACTGATGTGATTTTAGTCTCATCACCTGAATCATATCTCAAGTATGTTGGTCGTTTTGTTGTTGCAATTGGTTTCCTCCCTTTCCTCTCTTTGAACCACTTTGGTCTCTTCTCTGGATGCAATTGCCAGCAATGTTCATCATCACATCCTTCTTTCTTGCAATGCTTGCAAGAGATCTTCCCTTCCTTCCTTGTCACTGAATTTTCTTTCTTTACATTCCCTTTTTGTTTGTCTTCTTTCCTTGAAGATGATTCCTCAGATACACCAACTCTTGTTTTCCCTGCTTCAATATACGTTGCTTGAACAAAAACCTCATCAATATTAGTAGGTCTAAACATAAATATAGTGTTACGAATATGTGCAGGTAAACCTCCTATATACTTCATAAGAGTTTATTATGTATGTAATGGAATATTTAACATTAATGCCATCGTACGAAATTCATATGTGTATTCTTGCATTGTTTGTCCTTTTCTTAGTTTAATACTTTGTCATTCAATTAAAACCTTTTCCTTATAACCCAAAGGATTAAATTTCTTTCTAAATGCAAAAACAAAATCTTTCCATGATGGAAATACATTACAAACTTGTTGCGTAACATTTTGCAAGTAACTCTGCCACCAGGTGAGTGTTATGCCTTGAAGACAAAGCGATGGAAACTTGATTTGAGTTTCCTCATCCTTGATTTGTTGCACACTGCAATAAACTTCCATCTGTATGACCCAATTATCAAGCCTCTCAGCATTGACTTCAACATCATACATGGGCAATTTGAATTTCACATCAAGCTTAAGTAACCGCATATCATGTTTATGTTTATGGGAATGTTTTCTTGTGCTAGAAGTTTCACTTGTACTTGAAGAAGAAGATGATGATGGAGATGAAGGAGGTCAAGGAAGAAGTTTAGGAGGATCCTCTCCTTCTTCACTTTTTTCTTTTTTTGAACATTTCCCTTGGAAATGCCTCTTTTGTTCCAAGTAATCCTCATATAATACATTTACCATCTCAGACATGGCGAATAAATTATTTTGCAACTCTATATCGTTCTGAGACATTCCTTCCTCCGATGCCATCTTCTCACTTTGAGAAGTCCTCTTTTTCCAACCAATCCTTAGATTTCCTTCTACAAGCTCACCTTCACCACAACTTATATTTTCACTGGTAATCATGCAAACTCAAACAACCAACTGCCAACCTGCTCTGATACCACTTGATATGAATATGATCTTTAAAGAATTGGTTGAGTTTTAAGCATGTGCTCAATTACCATTTAGGAATTAAGGAAAGAAGAATAATTTAATGAGATATTATTGAATCCATCATAAAGATATGCAGATCAGTTTATAATCATAAAGAACAACAAGGTTGTTAATGGAGTTTCACAAGACTGCCTACGTCTTCAGGCCTTTGTCTCAGTGGGGGGGGATAAAAAATTACATAAGAAATGTATCAAAAGGATTAAAAACTGGTATGGTTGTGTTTTTCACAACCTCAAGAATGCAACACAACTAACGACAATGAAAAAGGTTGAGCATTGCTCCCGGAATCGGCCTCCAAAATTTGCTTCCTCAATGGCTTCACAAACTCATCATCATTCCACTAATATGAACCTCCTAGATAGTCAAAAACTTATTTTTTATATAGTATTGAGTTGGAGATCCTATCCCAACTTCCTCCCAATATATGGCCTCAAAAAGGGCTCCAGATCCTCAGTTTTGGGAAAAAATCTCCCAAAATCAGCATAAACAAATCTAAAAAAATCCATATAATATGGTTTTAAACCCACAAATTGACAAATTGGGTGTGAAAACCCTTTTCTCTAAGCCCCTAGGCATATGGGTCGCTCCATATGGCCATATGCTGAGCATTGGCCCCGAAACTCCAGTGGTAACCCCCCTTTCTAGGTCGCATGAGAACACCATATGGCTATGTGCCAACCTCCCTCACGCTAAAAGATCTAGCTTGAATCCTAGTTTGTAGCTCTGGTCACATGTGGCACCATGTGGCCTCATTCTATCGCCCTCTGAATGGAGATTATCCCTAAACCCATGCTCCATTACAACTTAAATAAATAATATACCACATGGTTTAACAAGTGGCACGTGTTCTCAGTTGGCTAGCACATTGTGGTTAGTCCATTGCCTCACTCGAAGGCCAAGGGTTTGAATCTCTTATGGCGGAAAATATTGCTAATTGTTCTTAAGAGCCTAAATTTAACAAAAGAATAAAGTCCCATCCTAGTTAAGACTCAAAGAACCAATAATAAGAATCATGTAGGCTAACATAATCACAATAGAAACAAGACTGCATGGAATCATATACATGTCGCTATGCAGTTATAATAAAATAAAAGTTATACATATATCTACTAGCTATGTTGTTATAAACTTTATATCCCCCACCACATCTGTAACAAGACGGGTAGGTAAATGACAAATCATAGCTTGATTTCCATGTGTGGTTGCATATACATGTGTTGTCGTGCTATAGAGAAAGCATACATTTATTGCCATGTACTTGTTGTTGAAAGTGTGACGTGTCCACAGAAATGCGAACCTACACATATGATAAGTTTTTTTATTTCACATTGCTATTTTTATACACTGAGACTAAACTTTAGAAATGTTAAATCCTCTTCAAAATTTTCAACACAGGAGCATATTGGCATGCAAGCATATGGACTAGGAGGTCCAATTCATATAGAATTTTGTACAAACATGCCTCTACAGGTTCAAAAGTTATTTTATATTTATAAACTGATATTTTTACTTCTTAGATCCTTCCTTTTGTTTGGGGCTTGTTAGCACATATTCTCGCAAAGGGATATTGTACCTAAGGTGGAATAGTTTTCTCAGAAACACTGATGAGACCCCACTAGTCAGGCTCGCAGAGGAATCAAGTTCAGAGAGTCGACGTCAAATTATTTGGCTGAGAGTCGACGAAATCTAGATGGACGGTGGAAGGATTTGAGGGGGAAATATTGATTCTTCATGAGACATCATATCAGATAGAGTTGTGAGGAAGATAAGGCTTAGATCCATTAATCTCTTGAAGCTCAGGAGAGATAAGATCCATCGATCTAAATAGATCTGGAACGTTGGTTGGTTTTGAAATATCAGGGATCGTGCGTTCGGAGAACCAGGTTCTGTCTTGGGTTTCAAATCCCCGATACCTGAAAGTCGGATTGAATTCAGGTCATTGCTTGTCCCGACGTCATCAAGACCGTCCATTTTGGAGGGACGCGTGGAGATATTTTGGCATTTCATGCTCTACACTCTGGATATAACCAGATCAACATCCGAATTGATCTATGCTCTGGATATCACAAGATTAGCATCCGAGAGAAGGACATAGAAAATACGACATTTCGATGTCATTTTGGACACTTCAAGTTCCTGGTTATGCCATTTGGGCTAACTAATGCACCCTCTACATTCCAGTCTTGCATGAACCATATATTCAGGGATCAGTTAAGGAAATCAGTCTTGGTTTTCTTCGATGACATCTTGATTTATAGTTAGTCATGGCAAGAGCATATGAGGCACCTGGATGAGGTATTGAGCATCATGGAGGCACAGCCATTATATGCCAAAGAGTCCAAGTGTGAGTTCAGTATGATAGAGTTACTTTACTTAGGCCACATCATCAGTGCACATGGGGTACAGGTGCACCAAGAAAATATTAGGGCCATTCTGGATTAGCTGACACCCAAGAACGTGACATAATTGAGGAGCTTCTTCGGGCTGTGCAGCTATTACAGGTTGTTCGTCCAAGGTTTTTCTCATCTTGGAACACTGTTGACAGATCTTACCAAGCATGGGGCCTTCATATGGACCAAGAAATCATAGGAAGCCTTTGATCACATGAAGGAAGTCATGGGCACTTATCCAGTACTACCAGACTTCACCCTGCCATTTGTACTAGAGTGTGATGCATCCGGCGAAGAGATCAGTGCAGTTTTGATGCAGGGTGGACACCCCATTGTATTCGAGAGCCAGAAGGTTAGTCAACCTGAGAGGTTGTACTCCATTTATGACAAGGAAATGTTGGCAATCATGCATTCCTTGACCAAGTTTAGACAATATTTGGTGGGCAACAAATTCATGGTCAAGACCGATCAAAACAGTTTGAAGTATTTCCTTGAGCAGAAGGACCTCAGTGAGAGCCAATAGAAATGGGTGATGAAGATACATGCATTCGACTTTGACATAGAGTATGTAAAGGAGAAGAAGAACATTGTGGCTGATGCACTATCGAGGAGACCTGCAGCATGTTCTTTGATGGAGATTTCAGTAGATTGGATATCGCACTTGTTAGTGGAATATTCCAAGAACAAGTTCGCTTGTGAGGTGATGGATGGGTAGATACAGGAAGACCGATACAGAGTCATTGACAATGTCATATTTTACAAGGATAGAGTTTACTTGGTGCTAGATTCAGGGCTTAAGAAGAAAATCCTCACCGCAGTTCATGATTCACCCCTAGCAGGCCATCAAGGGTTTTTCAAAACCTACAGACAGATCAGAGAGAGGTTCTCATGGAAGGGCCTCAAACAAGATGTTATGAGAAATGTTAGTGAGTGTGTGACTTGCCAGAAGAACAAGTCAGAGCATGCTCTTCCAGCAAGGCTACTTCAACGACTCCCCATTCCATAGCAGAAATGGGAGAGTATATCTATGGAATTCATCACCGGTCTACCTAAGGTCTAGGTTAAGGACTATATCTATGTAGTGGTCGACAGATTGACCAAGTTTGCTCACTTCTATGCCAGACTGACAAAGTACAGCACAGTTAAGGTAGACGAGATTTTCTTGAGGGAGGTCTTCAGACTTCATGGGTTGTTGAAGAACATCGTTAGTGACAGAGACAGTCAGTTCATAGGGTCATTTTGGAGAGAGTTGTTTTAGTTGGTGGGGACAGAGTTAACACCTAGCACCAGCTATCACCCTCAGACAGATGGGCAGACCAAGATTATCAATAAGTGGGTTGAAGGGTATTTGAGGAACTATGTAGGACGACAACAGAAAACGTGGGTAAAGTGGTTACATTTAGGGGAACATTGCTACAACACCACCTTCCACATGTCCATTGGTATGACACCCTTTCGAGCATTGTAAAGATATAATGCTCCCACTTTGGTAGACTTGGTCTTCGGGGAGAGAAGAGCTACCAAGCCCAAGGATTGGATCATAGAGAGTCATGAGATTCTCAAATTGTTGAAAGAGAACCTATAGTCAGCGCAAAAATGATAGAAGATAAGTGTGGACAGACAAAGGATAGAGTCTTGCCTCAAAATGAAAGTGGGACAATTCATTAACACATCAGAGGAGATTCCCACATTGGATGAGGAGGGATAATTGGAGTTAGTTCTGAAGGAGGATTTGGAGTTTTGGGAGCGGAAACAAAGAAGCAGGGCCATCAGAGAGTGCTTGATCATATGGAGAGGGCTTCCAGTAGAGGATGCTACTTGGGAGAGCGAGCAGGTGTTGTAGCACCTTGGACTGGTATTGCTTGAGGACAAGCAATTTCAGGAAGGGAGGACTGTAATGTGCCTTTTCAAATAGGAGTGCCATAAAAGGAGGCTTAATGGTCTAAACCACCCAGTTAGACTATAGCCAGGGCTAAATAGGGGTAAACAGGCTTACTAGAGGTCACTCTAGTCACAGGTGTTATATTCGGAAAGTGACATTGAGCTAACAAGGGTTAGCAACACTTTTAAGTCATTATGAGCTAAAAATAGAAGTCAACAATGAATTAGGGTTGCAATAGTGATTTAGGGTTTCAACATGATTTAGGGTTTTGGAAAGCTATAAAGGAAGGGTGAGCGACCTAATTCATTATTATGCAGATTATGACTTGTCATTGAGGAGAAGAGGCACATCTCAGGAGAGATAGTTCAGCGTATTCCAGGAGGAAGACACTAGTTGGCTGATTTCAGTGTTGAAAGACACACCTTAGTCACCGGGAAGATCATCTAGGTCTTCCATCGTTCTTCATTGATTTCGCAGTGCTCCCATATTCCAAGTATTATCTTTTACTTGCTTATTTGTGTTCCGTCTAAGAACCTTTGGTCTTTTGATCTAGCCGAGTGTTGTTATTTTATTCAGCCGCAGTTGCTTATTTATATTCCGGCTAAGATCCTTTGTATGTTGATCTAGTCAAGTACTGTCAATTATTCAGCCGCATTCGGCCATTTTGTAATCCACATAGATATCATAATACAAACTTGCAGTCCTTTGTCGCGTTTATTATTTGTATGTTGTAAACCTTTGATCCTACACACACATTAGCAGCATTTCCCAGACTAGCCAAGTCAAGAACATTACAGAGTAGGATCATGTCCCAAGATCTAAAAGATTTGGGGGCTAAAAATGTGTTTTTCTCTACTTGCCTCTTAGTTCCCTTGTTTATGGAGATCACCAAGAAGAAATATGTAATCCTCTAAGTAGTGTCCCATCAAATGGGTGAGTAGAAGACATGAGATCTAAGCCCAAGGGTTTCTCCTAAGAATAATTCCAATCACCTCTAGTTTCGATACCAAAAAGAAAGTGGTTCAAGGGAATTATAAGACTTTCTGAATATGTAACTGAACTAACCATGTGTATCACAACAGCAGTGGAAACTAAATATAAATTTGTTATATATGTTTTTCGTCATGTCTACGGTGGATCTAACATAATCTATCCTCCCTCGGGATCTAGTGCTTAGCTTCCACCCATATTTAATGGGAGCCAACTCTGAACTAGCTTATGGGGATCCTCAACCAAGGCATTCAATGTCTAAGTGTGTAAGGGGGTTGCAGTATGAAGCTATCCCTAGGCTCTAGGAAATGCTCTACATAAAGACCATCTTCAATCTTGATCCCTTACTGGGGATGATAGAAACAATCTAGATCCCTTACTGGGGATGATAGAAACAATCTAGATCTGCTGACTATAATTGTCATCCTTAATAATATCGTCCATTTCTTGTTTATTAGACAAAAAGTGGCTAGGAAATTCTACATCCTTCATCTCTTGTTTGTTGGGCAAGAGATGGATGAGAGGGTCTACATCCTCTTGATTCTCCATTGAAATAGATATCATACAACTATCAATAAAATTTGATAATATAAACACTTCTCAACAAAATTCAATTGGACTATTAACTCATTGGTAGCAACGTTATGCTAATAAGAATTAATTTAAATTCTCATATTCATATGCTTGCCTCACTCCTCTTGACTAAGAATCCATTGTTTGTATACAACCCCTAGATGAAAAATGTCGAGAGGGTCTCCATCGTCTTGATTCTCGAAGGGGCAGATTTTATACAAGTATTTATAGAACAATTGGATTACATAAGAATTTTTCAATTTATCTAACGGCCTATTAGCTCAGTTTGTTAGGCCGTCGTGCTAATAACGCGAAGGTCGCAGGTTCGAGACCTGCATAGGCCATTGGCTATTCCTGACGGTTCGTCTGTTCAATTTTGACATCTCATTTCTCTTTCAATGGCACTTATCGCGATCAGACGGTGCGATAATTGAATCGCAATCTTATATTTCTCTTTTCTCTTTGGATGGCACTTATATTTCTTCTCTGTTCTCTTTCGATGGCACTTATATTTCTCTTTTCTGTTTGGATGGCACTTATATTTCTTCTCTTTGGATGGCACTCATATTTCTTCTCTGTTCTCTTTCGATGGCACTTATATTTCTCTTTTTGGATGGCACTTATATTTCTCTTTTCTTTTTGGATGGCACTTATATTTCTTCTCTTGGATGGCACTCATATCTCTTTCCGTTTGATTGTGAAATGAATGTTTAAAATAAAAAAACCCAAAATCACAAGCCTGAATCCTCAGAATTTTTGTAAAATAAATTAATACATAAACTTACATATTTCCATGAATTTGCCAGGCTGGAATTTAGTTTACACGACGAATTAATGGAATAGGTGTTGTTTGTACTTGACGGGAACATAACACGTCTTGCGATGAGTACTGACGGCTGGTGAACGCCGAAAGGGTTAACGTTGGGTGGCATTTAAAACGCAGGTGAACGCCGATGAGTACTGACGGCTGGTGAACGCCGTGAGTACTGACGGCTGGTGAACGCCGAAAGGCTTAAAACTGGACATGTTAGCACAGCCGTGAGTACTGACCTGAGTATTTTCACACGATGGGTACTGACCGAAGATTTCATGTCCCATGTCCGTGAGTACTGACCGAAGATTTCATGTACCTGAGTAATGACGATGGGTATTTTCACGTACATGTCAGTACTCATCGGCGTTCACGGACATGTCAGTATTTAAAACGCACGATGGGACATGTTAGCATGTTAGCATGTCCGTGAAAATACGCAGGGACCGAAGATTTCATAGGACATGTTAGCACAGCCGTGAGTACTGACGGCTGGTGAACGCCGAAAGGCTTACGGCTGGCTTTAACCGAACTGAATGCTAAAAGTTGCAACCCTAGATAGATACAATACGAACCGAACAGACGGTAGCATTTCACATCCACGCCCACACAAATGAAACGGTAGCAGTTAACATCCATGGGGACATACGCATTTGTCCAGGCATTTGTCCAGCTTCTTAATCGGGTCATACACATCCGTCCAGCTTTTTAATCAGTGTTTTATTTCTTAATCACGCATTTGTCCAGCTTCTTAATCGGGTCATACACATCCGTCCAGCTTTTTAATCAGTGTTTTATTTCTTAATCACTGAACGTGGCAATTTGGTGATGAGCAAATAATTTTTTAATCTTATTTGTTAAATGTGAAAAAGTAATCACATAAACGTACGCCTTTATAAATGAGCGGAAGTTAATTTATCAAAATCTCATCCATTGATTAGAGAGGACGACGAAAAATATGCCAATATCTTCAATTGCCAACCCTAAGATTGAAATTTATGATTAAAAGGTGATTAATTGTGCCCATTGTCAATAGGTATACACCTTTCCTCGTAATTACTTAATTTGCAACTTTAATTACATTATCATTTGCATGACTTGTAATATTGTAATAATGAGTTGATGTTATGAATTTTAATCCAAATGTAGAGAAACAATTTATTAAGATAATGGAGGAATGTGAATGTAAATTAATTCCATCTCCATGAATGAATACAATACAGTCTCGGGAGAGATGGTGGTGATGGATCAAAAACATCAGAATAATTTTATAATTACTTAATTTGCAACTTTAATTACATCATCATTTGCATGACTTGTAATATTCTAATAATGAGTTGATGTTATGAATTTTAATCCAAGTGTAGAGAAACAATTTATTAAGATAATGGAGGAATGTGAATGTAAATTAATTCCATCTCCATGAATGAATACAATACAGTCTCGGGAGAGATGGTGGTGATGGATCAAAAACACGAGAATAATTTTATAATTAATTAATTTGCAATTTTAATTACATTATCATTTGCATGACTTGTAATATTGTAATAATGAGTTGATGTTATGAATTTTAATCCAAGTTTAGAGAAACAATTTATTAAGATAATGGATGTAGGCATATTTGTTATTGTTGAAGTAACTTTAATATACTCATGAATGTTAACCATTTTTTTTACAAGATTATCGTGACATGGACCAACAAATTTGCAACTTCACTTCATATAAGAGGATAAATATCATTTTCAAGATGCTTTATCTTAGAAACTTTTTATCTATTAATAATCAAGTTTTCTTAACCTCATACTTCATAGACAAAGTTATATTAATTGAAATCTAGAAATTATCATCATAAGCCTTGGCATTTTTTCTTAAGGGGCTAGGGTTAGTTAGTTCTTCTTTATGACTTTTTTGGAGTGGATATAAAATATTAAAAAAAATCCAATAAAATAAATAGGTTTCATAATTTTACTAAGAAGATTGCAATTTTTTTTGATAATTTTTTTTTTGGGTGGTTAAAAATTATAAAGTAATTTAAACATAACATTTTGTGAAAGTGGCATCCCTTTTACTCTTGGAAGGGTGTATAACTAATCATAATGGAGGTATATATTTTGTTAATGTGACATTTGTTTTATACCATCAATAATGGAACCTTAGTGAAGCACTTACCACTATACTTCACAGTATTGAATCAATTAGGCATTGGTAGAATGCAATAAATTATTCACCTTAGTGAAGCACTTACCACTATAGTTCATAGTATTGAATCAATTACACATTGGTAGAATGCAATAAATTATTCTATATCAATCTCAATC
Source organism: Picea glauca (assembly GCA_000966675.3). Lineage (NCBI taxonomy): Eukaryota > Viridiplantae > Streptophyta > Pinopsida > Pinales > Pinaceae > Picea > Picea glauca. Next base: position 257,931 of record JZKD02S1874846.1, read on the forward strand.
TACTAACTAAAATTTCTTTCTCTATCTTTTCATATAAAACCAAGCCCAAATAAATCAATTTTATGAAATTAAAGTTCATGCAGGGGCACACTAAAGCTCTGCTACAAGAAATAAACATTAACCATTTTATAGGAAATATGTCCATGTAAATTGTCATTTCATCCACAAATATATAATCATTAAGACTAGGCATATTTAAAAATGAAATATAGCATCAATGAAAACCCATTAATCTGTTTTCTCATAATATTCACCTACTCTCCTATGTAGATATCACAAATAAATGAAAACCCATTCCTTTCTAGATATCACAAATAAATGAAAACGCATTAATCCTTTTCCCATAAAATTGAAAGGAAAAATATGTGAAACAAAAAATGGGTCTCCACCTCCATCTATTTTATATACAATTTTTTTTTTATCTCCTCCTCTAACACAATAGGTTATACCCTGATGAAAAATTCAACCAATAAATAATGTATGTACAAGATAATATTTCTAACCATTAACTTCATAAAACAAACAAAAGAGTTCATGGAATTAACTTCCTAAAACAAACAAAAGAGTTCATGGCAAATCTAACATAATCTATGTTTCCTAGTGCTTCTTCATCATACTCACTCCTAGTTTTGCACTGTTGAAAGTCAAGCTCATCGGTTTCAGAGCTTTCTGATTCTTGGGAATGAAGGAAATCAGCATGATATAATGAGCAATGGTCAATCTTGTAGGGATCTCTATCATTTTTCTGAGAGTCGTCTATAGGATCACCATCATCAAAATAATCTCCCCATCCTTTTCTTCCCTCCAACGCATCTTCGATTTTGTCAAAGGCATCTTCAAAATTATCACATTTCTGAAATCCAGACTCATTAATGTCCTCATAACTGCAATGGTTTATATCATCTCTGCTGACAATTGATCTCATGGGAACTTGTTGATAGAACAACTCATCTTCGTCCAACCCTAAAATCTGAACAACAAAAAATAATCTCAATTAGATTTAGTGGTTGAATTCTAGGGTTTTAAACCAATTCTAAGTACAATTCATATTAAAAACTCAATTCTTTCCATTCTTTTGTGATAGTTACCTTTGAAAAATCGCTTGTCTGTGCATTCAAAAGAGGAGTACTCCATGCACATAGATAGCGAGGAAATCCATAACTCAATCTCTTTGAACTCCATCCATTCCAGCTGGACTTCTTGTAACTTGGTCTCTGACTGCAGCTCATGGAGTCCAAGTCAGATAGCCCAGTTAGATAGCCCAATAGCACATATGTTTATTGAAGAATTCATTTCATATTGCAAATAACAACTTGAATTATACACTATGATCTAATCGGATATTGAATAGCTACATTTCCCTTGATTGATGGTATATTTTAAAGATTGTGTACATCACTTGAAACACAAAGAACTTGAAACACCAACATAGAAATTTGATTAGTATTATATTATTCGAGTGAAATAGCTTGAATGTTATAAAATAATTTATATATAGAAAAACAATTACAATCACGAACTATGTCTTTTTAATATCTGCTTAATAAATCAAATACTATATTACAAAGAGTTTTTAAACTATTTAAAATTATTAAATAATTATAATTTAATATTTAAAGATTTTAGAATAAAGTTAACTTTGTTATGGAAAGATTTTAAATTATTTAAAATTTAAATAATTATAATTTAATATTTTAGAGTAGCCCATTTTCATTTTCAGAACCTCTGATTTTGGGAATGCTTATATATAGATTTTGTCAATGCTTATATATAGAAGCGCACTAATTTATTGGTATCTATTATTGGAGTAAATTAATTTGAATGTTATAAAATGATACATATATAAAACTCAACTGCATACACAAATTATGTCTTTTTAAAATTTATTTAATAAATCCAATACTATATTATATATTATAAAAAGTTTTTAACTATTTAAAATAATTAAATAAATCTAATTTAATATTTAAAGATTTTAGAATACAGCGAACTTCATTAACATTCAATTACTCAAAATATTTAAAATTTTATTTTTCAATTAAATGAATATAAACCATATAGAATTAAATAGTAATAATGAATATTTTTCTCAATATTGAACACTGTATAAGAAATTAAAATTTTAAATTTTATTTTTTAATTAAATGAATACAAACTATATAGAATTAAATAGTAATAATGAATATTTTTCTCAATATTGAACTTTGTATAAAAAATTATAATGTTAAAATCTGTATAAGAAATTATATCTCTTATGTTGAATTGTTTTTTTTTTTTTCTAAGTAAAGTTTCACTATTTTCCATGATTATTTTTCAACCAAATATGAAACCTATGATTAACAAGAACCATATTTATGTAAAATGTTGTTGATAATTAATGGTCAATCTTCGTATATCAACCACTTTTTACATAAACATGGTTGTTGCTAGTTGATGGCCAGCATGCATGGGCACAGCCATGAATATATTTATACAATTTAAATGTAATAATTAAGTATTATTTAGTAATTAATTAATTATTATTTAAAATAAAATAATTAATAATTAATTAAATAATAATAATACTAATAAATTATTAAAAATTAATTAATTAGAAATTATATAGTAATATTTATTAATTATTAATAATTAAATTATTAATTATCAATTGATTATGGATAATAAAATAAATATTAAATAACAATTATTTATAAATTAGAAAATAATATAGAGAAATAAAATAAGTAATAAAAAATTAAATACATTATTAAAATAATATAGTAATAATGGAAAAATATATTTATAGATTATAAATTCATTTAGCAAAAATAAAATAGTAAATAACAAATTATTTAATAAAGTTAATAATAATAATAATAATAATAAAGTATTACATATGATAATAAGAAATTAAAAAAAAAATAAGTATATTCTTAAAATAGTGCATTATATAATAAGAAAGTAATAAAAAATAAGTACATTCCTCAAATAATATATTAAAATGCAGTATATATAAATAAAGTAAGAAAACATTAATAATGTGCTTAAATATTAATAATGCATTATATATAAATAAGGTAAGAAAACATTAATATATAGAAAAGAAATTAGAGACAGGATCTTAAGATTTTCCCGTAGCCCATTTTTTGGAACCTTTTGAAGTGAAATAAGAACTAATAAGTTGAACTTTCTATTCCAGTAGGGCATATTTACAATTTAAATAAGTGGTGGAAACAATCATTAACATTTAGTCTATTATGAAGAAACCATTATATAGGTTTATTCTAAATAAAATAAGATAATTGAATTCAATGAAAGCTCCAAAGACTCCAATACAAAATCTAAATGGTCCACACATTGAATTGTTGCATGAAAATATAAATATTTCATTTACTTTCTTAAATTAGAGGGTATATCAAATAAAACATACTTAAACCCAACATTTCTCAAATATATTTGGAGTGAGGTAGCAATATCATCATTTAATTGTACCCAATATAATTTGTTTAATCTATTGTTAAACATTGTTCTATACTATCAAGGTTTATTAATATCATGGATTAATAATAGAAGATATGAATGTGGATAAAAAATTGAATACTTGTACATATATAAAAGTTTGAATTAGTCTCATTCATTATTTTAATATTTAATATACTAATTAATATTTCAAGCATTATATATATATATATATATATATATATATATATATATATATATATATAGATGTTTTCAATCAATATGATACTACTATAATATAATTTGTCAATATTAAAATGTTATAATGTAATAAATCTAGCATACATGGGTCTATTGTGTAACAAACCTCCCGTTAGTTATGACAACAAACCTTTTATAACAAGTGCAATTTTTTTATTTTTATTTTGTGTGCGCGTGTGTACAAGGGTAATAAAGACATTCTGCTATGCATCGCAACACGACAACGAACATGACACATGAAACTACGACCACAACATAACGACATAAGATGCACATCAAGCATCTAGAAGCAAAGAACGACAATCAACCGACAACAAAAATAATACTGACTACCCGCCCGTCCTACCCTGCAATGGTTAGGACCTCCAAGACATATAAGCAATGCTCAAGCCCAGGTTCCCATCGATTTTTACCATTTAAGGTTTCAGGGCAGACAACTGTTTTGAGGAACATGGAGTTGTCTACATCCCACCCCAAAGTACAAGTCCAAGATGACAAGATAAAAGACAACCTCAAGATCATCCCAGACACTTCACTCCACAATAATCAATTCTATAAATCTTTCAAGAATATTTAAAGTCTTCCCTTAAAGTATTTTTCATAAGGTAGACATTGAGACACTTTATTTACGCTCAAAATGAAAACTATGTTATTTATATAAGGTCGCACATTAAACCCTCTTACACTTGAAATTGTTACAATAAATTTGATGAGGCAAGAAGTAAATAACCGTCTACCATACATTACATTGGCATTCCCTTGTGCGCAAAAAGTAAAATATAACATTATGCAATACGTCATTCAAAACCTTAATTTTCAGGTGCACAAGAATAAATAAGTTTAAGGTCATCAACCAAAAATAAACTAGATGGAAAAAAAACTAATTATCTAGAACCACCATCTACTACATAAATCGCGATGCGTAAGAAACTAAACATCTATGATTATCATTCACAACATACAATTCATTGCGCATGAAGCAAGAAACTAAAACCATCAATATTGCATTTACATTGTCTTAAGGCCCCATCTAAATCAACATTAAATAGAATCCAATAAGCCACTCTGAACTTCGACATGATTAAAAATATAAATAACATCAATTGTAGGCTAACTATCTTCACTAAAATTATAAATGAACCAATAAGAAAATGGACATTAAATGCAACCAGTCTAGTAAGGTGAAATATGCAACCCATATTTAATCCAACACTCCTTCTAACTAACCATTAATCTTGATGACAATAGCATCCATTTCAAACTAGATAGCTACCATTTAAAATAAACAATGAAGCAATAATAAAAGCCCATATCACAAAGCAATTTACCAAGGCATTTAATAACATGGCATTCAATAATAAATAACCTATCAATTAAAATACCACTAACAATACTAACTACGTCATGGCAGGAAACATCATGGGGACATTATTAACTTAGTACATTCCAACAATAATCTCACTACATTTACACATACCAAATCCATTGATGCATTACCAACATTAACAAGGCAGGGAAACATGCATCGCGACAAGTGTGCAAGTAAGGACAGTAATTGCACTCGGAGTGAGTATAGCTGCAAAGAAAATTAAAGTATTATAATTATTTTATATTATTCTTTTTTTCAAGGGCATGGGCTCCACTTGTTTACATTACCTAGGTGCACAATTTTCGGCATAAAATAAAGAATGTTTCAGCTCACTTACCAAGGGAATAAAGTTACTAATTTTTGTAATTAAGGAACATAATCCTTTTTATTTAGAAAGTTTCTCCTGAGTTGAATTGAAGGAATACATTTTTTTTTGTTTCTTATCTAATATTGCATAAAACATTGATAGTTATAACGTGCAGCTAACATTCCAGAAATCAACTAAAATTTTAAGGAGGAAGGGTGTCGCTGCCAGGAACGAATTTGCCAGAATTTTTTTTATAGAAACAATTTCACAAAATGAAATTGCCATAAACGAATTTGTGAGAACAAAATTTACAGAAACAATTTTACAAAACAAAATTGCTAGAAACGAATTTTCCAGAATGAATTTGCCAGTGAAATTTTACAGAAACAATTTTACAAAAACAAAATTGCCAGAAACGAATTTGCCAAAACAAATTTTACAAAAACAATTTTACAAAACGAAATTGCGAGAAACAAATTTGCCAAAAGAAATTTTACAAAAACAATTTTACAAAATGAATTTACCGTTATGCAATATCTATAAAATCGTTGTATGAGTTCGCTATCAGAAATGCAATTGCTATCATTGATTTGCTATATAAATTGTTTTCATAAAAGGAAAATCACTGCTATTACACATTAACACTTATCACAGGATATCTACACATTAACACACAGTAATAAATTAACTATGATTATACCACTTCCATGTATATACATCAATTAATTATAACTATACCAGGGATTGTCTAAGGATTATAAAACTACACAACAATAAATTAAATACGAATATACAACATCCATGTTTATAAAGCCATGAAGAGTCAACGCAAAAGGCATAAGGATCAGAGTGGTAAGTATTAAGTATGAATATCTTGGTAATATCACCATAGTATTATAAAGACACTATTTCAAATGCTAGAGCTAATGATATTAGTTTATTCTCCCTATTCGCGTAACTGGATTTCAATTCTATTTACTATAATCCTCACTTCAATTGCTCTAATATAAATAAAATGTCAATCCATCACAGGAGTAATATGATATTGTAGTGTGTCAACGAGATGAAAATCCCAGTGTATTAACCATAATGATCCAAACCAAGGAACAATAAAACCCAACCAGAACGTTGTGTGAAAACCGATGGAAGGCAGTGTAAAATGCCAAGCAATATGTGGGGAGAATGTTGTCTAAAAAGGAGAATCACAGAGTAAAATTTATCCATGCATGCATAAAAATGCAATCAATAATGTGAAAATGCAGGAATGTCCAGCGAGATAAAAAGGCAAAGTAAAACGAGATAAAAATAGACATAAACATGTCAAGTTCATGGAAAAACCTTGCGGACAATCAAATTCTGCAGGGTTAATGAACGCATCAGGGCGTAAGACAACAATCAGACAAGGAAAACAACAGAGGTTGACGACGGATAGATTCATCCTTTGTTCACCATCCTGGCACAGAAAAGTAGGGTGTTGAGATCCATAGGTCTTTTAACACTAAGGCAATGACGATAGATCAGGCTCCTGGCTGACTCGTCACGCGAGGACTGGCGTGCTAGGGACGAAAAGTAAGCAATCACATGGGTCATAGTCAAACCATAGGGCTGTCATCAATCAACCAAACAATCATCTAGGCTAAGAAAAATGGGTCCGCTATCAATCTAAACATCCAATCCATTTACAAATCAACATGCAGATCCAAGCATACTGTTGCCTGATTGCCCGCTTCAAATGACGTTCTGCGATCCATACAACTCCCACTTGTCAACCGTCGAGACCTCACCAATATCTCCCAACCAATGCTAGGGGTACTCTTCTACCCCCTTAGCCCCCTGAGCCGCAAATGGGACACACACACTATCCAGAGATTTCGTCTAACACCCAGCTCACCTGGCAAGGTTGAGCTACCACTCCTCTCTGAACTGGGTATCCCAACTCCCCACAGGTAAATCATTCAAGTTGATATTTCTGTCGTGTAGCATTACGTAAACAAAATATGATCATTCATTCTTCTCCTTCCTTTATTTTATAGAGTTTCGAATTTCCTTTCTTTCCTAAAATCTCAATTAATTAAATTTTTATGAATAAATTCCTAAAATTTCCTCTCCATACAAGTGTCCCTCATCCCCTACAATCCTCCATGAATTAATTTCTTTAATTAAGTAATTATCTTTATTTCTCTCACCCACCTAGATAGACTCCTAGAATCACTCCTAGGTGTTCCTAGATTCCCTTACAGGTTTTAAAGGCTTTCTCTATTGGAAAATCGCTAATTTAGTTTAAACTTAGAAAACTCTTAAATGTAGATTCTTTACTAAGTTGACTTCTTGCTTTTCCCTTAAGTTCCCCTTTTTCATTTTTATGTTACCTCCTTTCCGTAGTTTCCTATTTTTTTTATTTTCTCTCTTGCCTGTTTTACTTAGAACACAAAAGGGGAGGTGTGGAATTTAACCCCTTTTCCCTTTTATCATTAATTTAGTATCTTTTTAAATTATCAAAAGCTAAAATAATTAATTCCCTCTTTACATTTTATATCCACGTATTTTATTTCTTATGAATAATTTAATTTCTTACTCCCTTCATGTTACAAAATTTTATGAAGATTATAATTATTATTTAAGTGGTTTTTAATTTGAATTTTATTATTTTAGTTTAGTTTATCTATTTTTTTGTTTATTATTTATTTATTTTTTTGTTTTTGGTAGACAAATTTTTTACCCCTAGAAAATTTTTAGACTTAGAGCTTAGATTTTGTATTGGGTGACATTTAATTAGGGAAATTGTTTTAAAATTTATTAACATGTTATTTGTCGTAGGGCCATCTAGGTTCATCCCTCTATCATCCTCAATGCGACGTGCCCTTCAGGACGTACTAGGTGCTCCAAGGATGCCACTTGCCTCATCTATTGTTTTACGCGACATGCCCTTCAGGACGCACGATGTGCTCCAAGGGTGACACTCGCCTCTTGAATGAATGGAGAGGATTGTCAACGGATTATAAAACTACACAACAATAAATTAAATACGAATATACAACTTGCATGTATATACAGCCATGAAGAGTCAATGCAGAAGGAATAAGGATCACAGTGGTAAGTATTAAGTATGAATATCTTGGTAATATCATTGTAGTATTATAAAGACACTATTTCAAATGCTATAGCTAATGCTATTGGTTTATTCTCCCTATTCACTTAATTGAATTTCAATTCTATTTACTGTAATCACCACTTCAATTTCTATAGTAGAAATAAAATGTCAATCCATCGTAGGAGTAATATGATATTGCAGTTTGTCACCGCCAAGAAAATCATGGTGTATTAACCATAAGGATCCAAACCAAGGAACAATAAAACCCAACCAGAACGCTATGTGAAAACTGGTGGAACGCAGTGTAAAATGCCAAGCAATATGTGGGGAGAATGTTGTCTAAAAAGGAGAATCGCAGAGTAAAATTTATCCATGCATGTATAAAAACATAGTCAATAATGTGAAAACGCAGGAATGTCCAACGAGATAAAAAGGCGAAGTAAAATGAGATAACAATAGACATAAACATGCCAAGTTCATGGAAAAAACTTGTTGATAATCAAATTCTACAAGGTTAATGAATGCATCAGGGCGTAAGACAACAATCATCCAAGGAAAACAACAAAGGTTGATGGTGGATAGGGTCATTCTTCATTCACCATCCTCACACATAAAATAAGGGCGTTGAGATCCATAAGTCTTTTAACGCTAACGCGACAACCATAGATCAGGCTCCTGGCTGACTCCTCAGGTGAGGAATAACATGCTAGGGATGAAAAGCAAACAATTTCATGGTTCACAGTCAAACCACAGGGTTGTCGAGTCAAGCAGGGACAAAGGCCACAGGAAATCAATCAACCAAACAATCAGCTAGGCTAAGAAAAATGGGTCCGCTATTAATCTAAACATCCAATCCATTTACAAATCAACATGCAGATCCAAAAATAAGTCCTAATGCATTCTACTCTATAAAATAAAAGAGCGTATTTTTGCCTGATCACCCACTTCGAATGACGTCCCACGCTACATGCAACTCCCACTCGCCAACCATCGAGACCTCACCGGTACCTCCCAACCAATGCTAGGGGTACTCTTCTCCCCCCTTAGCCCCCTGAGCCGCAAAGGGGCCACAAACACTATCCAAAGGTTTCATCTATTTTCCAACTCACCTCGGAAGGCTGAGCTACCACTCCTCTCTAAGCTAGGTATTCCAACTCCCCACAAGTAAATCAATCAAGTCGATACTTCTACAGCATAACGTTACGCAAACAGAAGATGATCCTTCATCCTTCTCCTTCCTTTATTTTATAGAGTTTCGAAGTTCCTTTCTTTCCTAAAATCTCAATTAATTAAAGTCTCAAGAATAAATTCCTAAAATTTCCTCTCCGTACAAGTGTCTCTCATCCCCTACAATCCTCCATGAATTAATTTCTTTAATTAAGTAATTATCTCTATTTTCATCACCCACCTAGAGTTACTCCTAGCATCACTCCTAGGTGTCCCTAGACTCCCTTATAGGTTTTAAAGGCTTTCCCTATTATGAAATTGCTAATTCAGTTTAAAATTACAAATCTCTTAAATATAGATTATTTACTAAGTTGACTTCCCGCTTTTTCCCTTAAGTTCCCCTTTTTCCTTTTTATGTTACCTTCTTTCCCTAGTTTCCTATTTTTTTTATTTTCCCTCTTTCCCCTTTTACTTAGAACTCAAAAAGATAGGTGTGGAATTTAACCCCTTTTCCCTTTTATCATTAATTTAGTATCTTTTTAAATTATCAAAAGATAATATAATTAATTCCCTCTTTACATTTTATATCCACAGATTTTATTTCTTATGAATAATTTAATTTATTACTCCATGTTACAAAATTTTAAGAAGAACATAATTATTATTTAAGTGGTTTTTATTTTAAATTTTATTAGTTTATTTTATTTTATCTATTTATTTATTTATTTTATTAATATTTTTTTTGGTAGACAAAATTTTTATGCCTAGTGAAATTTTAGACTTAGAACTTAGATTTTGTATTGGGCGACATTTAACTAGGGAAATTGTTTTAATATTTCTTAACCTGTTATTTGTCTTAGGGACATCTAGTTTCATCCCTCTATCATCCTCAATGTGAAGTGCCCTTCAGGACGCACTAGGTGCTCCAAGGGTGTCACTTGCCTCATATGTTCCTTTACGCGACGTTCCCTTCAGGACGCACTACATGCTCCAAGGGTGCCACTCGCCTCTTGACTGATTGGTAGACATCAATAACCCTTGGATTCAACACTCCGCCAAGTGAACTTGTGGGAGACTAAGGGATTCTAAGGAATAAGGCCCCTGCCTTATTGTGCGCCCCTTAGAATCATAATGAGTGATTGTCGCCGTCTGCCCTCATGGCGTCATGGGTCCTCTCGAACTAGGTAATCATTAAACTACAGTTCGAGCCATGGCAGGAGTGCTAGTAGGCTATGGCAGGGCTGTTGTCCACACCTCTCCCTCACATCTCTAGTAGTCGTGTGTGACCCCTTTAATCCATATGTGAGTCTGGTCGGCAAGCTATCGTCAGCCTGCATCATCAACAAATCATGTCAGAACATATCCAGATCATTTCATCTAATCAGATGCACTAATATCATAGTAAAACAATCAAACCCCAATGGAACACTCCCCGACTCGATTTGAAGTCCAACGGGTTCCATTGATGCCTCTGCATCCTCGAGGTCCAAAACCCTACACACTCAGTAAAACCCATAATGCCTCATAATTAAAATCAAGAATTTTAATAGCATAATAATCCGGATCAAATGCAAGCAAGTGTCCTCAAAGAATAAGTTCACTCAGTGCACCAGAGAGGGATGTTACATACACCCCCTCTTGGTCTAAACTTTGTCCTGAAGTTTCAAAGTATAAATGACGAAGTAAAATGTATCATAGTATCATATGTCTATCTATCAAACAAAAATGAAAACTGCTGGCACATATCATATGCATCCTTCCGGGTCGCCAAGTGTAGACTATAATCGTCCCACTAGACCTTGACCTGATCTATTGTTCGACGTCGTAGCTATCAAACGCGATGATCCAAGATGCGGACCAACTCAGCCGTGGGTGCTCTCTCATTTGATACCTACAAGGAACTCATGTCAATAACATGTGTAGGATCACTAATATAATGTCTCAAACTAGATACATGAAAAACATCGTGCATACACCTCAAGGAATCAGGCAAGGCTAGTCGATAGGCCATGAGCCTCTTTCTCTTGACAATCTCGAAGGGTCCCAGGAACCTAGGAGATATTTTATCTCCCTTCCCAAACTTGATCGAACTCTTATGCGGTTTAACCTGCAAGAAGACTCAATCGCCGACCTCGTAACTATGATCGACACAGAACACATCACCATAACTCTTCTGTCGATCCTGCGTTTCTTTAATCCTTTGTATTATTGTTTGCATTTGCTCTTCCATTTCTTTGATCACTTCTGGTCCCACCAAGACCCTATCCTCAAGCCTATCCCAACTCAAAGGCATCTGACACAGTCGCCTGTAAATAAACTCGAAAGGTGCCATCTTAATGGTGCTTTGGTAGTTGTTGTTGAAAGCAAACTTTATTAGAGGCAAGAATTCTTCCCAATTCTTTTGTTGGTCCATCACGTACATGCGCAACATGTCCTTGAAGGTTTGGTTCGTTCATTCGGTTTGCCCGTTAGTCTCCAGGTGATACGCAGTACTAAAGTTAAGTTGTGTTCCCAAGGCCTCTTGGAAACTCGTTCAAATTTGTCCAGTAAACACTGATCCTCGGTCGGATATAATCCTCTTAGGCACGCCATGCAGCCTCACAATATCACTAATGAAAACTCTAGCTGTGTTAGGTGCCTGATATGTTGTACGCACAGGAATAAAGTGAGAACTCTTTGTCAGAGTGTCGACTACTACGAAAATCGAGTCATGTATCCTTGCCGTCAGTGGCAATTTAACAATAAAATCCATCGAAATAACCTCTCATTTCGATTCCGGAATAGTTTGTGGTTGTAGTAATCCTACTGGGTGTCTATGTTTAGCCTTTACCTATTAACATTCTAGACATCTGGCCACATAGTTGACTACGTCATCCTTCATTCCCTTCCAGAAGAATACGGGTTTAAGGTCTGCCCTCATCTTTGTGACTCCTCGGTGAGCCATCTATACTTCTCTATGAGCCTCGCTTAGGATCAACATCCTCAACTCATCATTTGGCGGCATGTAAATTTGACCTTTAAACCTCAATAAACCATCGCTATCAAATGAAAATCCCTCAAATAGTGGTACCATCATTGTGTTTTGTCTGATAAAACCCTCGACCTCTTTGTACCAGTCATCGTCATACTGTAAAGTTAGAATCTTTTCACGTAGATTCGTCTGAAGAGGCAACACCAAAAATATGCGTGGTCTCTGACTCAATGCATCTGCCACCCTGTTCAGTATCCCTTTTATATAATTAATCTCAAAATCGTACTCACTAAGCAATTCTGACCAACGTCGTTGTCGTGCGTTCAGGTCACTTTGCGTAAATATGTGTTGTAGTCCAAAATGATCAGTCTTTAGTTCAAATTTTCGTCCAACAAGGTAGTGTCTCTAAACCTTCAAGGAATATATGATGGATAACAACTCCAAATCATGCATCACATAGTTCTCCCCATGCCTTCTCAGTTTCCTCTAAATGTAAGCGATTACTCATCCGTCTTGGATCAATACTCTGCCTAAGCCTTCCTTGGATGCGTCAGTGCATACCAAGAATTTCTCATCCATGTTAGGGACCTTTAGTATCAACGATGTTGTCAACAAATCTTTGAGCCTCAGAAATTCTTCCGCGCATTTCTCGGTCCAAACAAACTTCTTGCTTTTCTTCTGCAATTCCGTGATCAGATTTGCTATCTTCGAAAATGCTTCGACGAACCGCCGATAGTATCCTGCTAAACCCATGAAGCTACACACTTCCAGGACATTTGTCATCGTAGGCCATTCTATAATAGCCTCGACCTCTTATGGATCGATGACGATGCCTTTGCTAGAGATGACATGCCCTAAGTAGTGAATCTTCGTTTGATAAAAAGAGCATTTGGACAACTTCCCATACAATTGTGCTCTCACAGACACTGTAGTACCAAGCGCAAGTGTTCGTCATGCTCCTCCGTCATCCGAGAGTAAATCAAAATATCATCAATGAATACTTGGATGAACTTGTCCAAGTACTCGCGGAACACCCTGTTCATCAAACTCATAAATACCCCTGGGGCATTTGTCAATTTAAATAGTAAAATAGTAAAATCCTAATGTCCAAACCTCATCTTAAAGGTGGTCTTAGGGACTTCATCCTCCTTGATCCATAACTGGTGATACTTTGATCAAAAATCAATCTTGGAGAACACCATCGCGCCCTTCATTTGATCGAACAAATCATCAATTCTTGGCAAGGGATATTGATTCTTGATCGTGGTCTTGTTCAGTTGATGACAGTCAATGCAAAGCCTCCACGATCCATCCTTCTTTCGTATGAAAATAATAGGTGCACCCCACGGTGACACACTAGGATGTATTAGTCCCAGGTCCAGCAACTCCTTCAGTTGTATTTTCAACTCTTGTAACTCTAGGGTCAACATTTGATAAGGCGTTCTTGCTATCGGTTTAGTCCCTAGTTTTAGGTCTATGGTAAAATCCAATTTCCTTTCTGACGACATCCTAGGTAACTCCTTTGGAAATAAGTTTGCAAACTCCTTCACCATCGAAAGGTGTTATAGACCTTCTTCTACTCCCTTCTCATTTAATGCAAGGATCACATAAAGCTTTCACCCCTTGCGCATACTCTTCCGTAGTTGTAAGGAAGAGATGAACTGCAGGGAAAATCCCTAGTTCTATCCTACAATCACACATCTCTTTCCCTCATCATAGACCAAGCTCAACCATCTTGTCTTACAGTTGAGTATCACCTCATGCGATTCCAAACAATCCATAACAATCACGACGTCATAAGATCATAAGATCATGACGTACAGGTTGGCCCTTGTGACAAACTCTCCCAGGTCAAGGACATAGCCTGTAACCTTTCCTCCAACCTTCTGTTTAGCTCCCGAAGCCATCTCCATGAAGCTAAACTCATCATGTTCGACTACATTTACCTTAATCCTTTTTAGCGCTGCACCAGAAATGAAACTCTTGGTAGCACCAGGATCTATCAAAATACTAAGGGTCTAGTCAATGATCATACTTTTCCTCTCGAGAACAGTCAACTGATGATCTGCCTGGCAATTATTCACCATTGTGTGAATCCGATGGGCCTTGCCCATATCTCCCATGGTAGTGGGTCTGGCTGACCTAAACGCTCTAGTCCTCTCCATCGAGAAATCGCGCTGGTAGTGTGGCTCCCCACATGTATAGCATCTTTTCTTCGGCCCACTAGTCCTGGTACCTGAAGTAGAAGATGACGACCCACCGGGCTGTAACCCTAGTCTGTTCTGTTGAACAGGCCTAAACTGCTATTGTTGCAGGCGACACTGTTCTTGATGTTGTGGTCCTCAGTAAGGTGTACACTATTGTGGCATCAATCACCGAGGTGTAGTGAAAGTGCATCCCCTCTGGAAGCCACGATATCCCAACGTATGTCTAGCTGGTGTCTGATGCTGCTATGCTCCAGATGACACTTGCCTTGTTGGTCTTGCTAGAGTCCTGGTCTGACCCCCACTGATAAGCTTCTCCTTCGCTATGAGAGCTTTCTGGATGGCATCATGCAAGGTTTGAGGCATCAAAATCTTAACCTTTGGACGTAGGCTACCATTAAGGACAAACACAAATCTGTTGACCTTAATTTTCTTAGTGTTAAGGTGCGGAGCATACTGGAGAAGCTCCATAAAATAGGCCTCATACTCGGGCATCGTACGACCTCCCTGTTGTAAGGCGTTGAAGTCATTGAGCTGACACTCAATGAATTCCTATGAAAGGTACCTCTTTCTGAACCGTTCCTCGAACAATTCCCATGACATGTCTTCGACGACCATGTTTAGTTGCGGTAGGAGCGTCTTCCACCATAGAAGGGCACTCTCGTTCAGTTGAAATATCGCCATCTAGACCTTCATGTTAGAGTTATAATCGTGAAGTGTGAAGCACATCGCCATGTTCTCCAACCATGCCTCGGCAGCTGCACCATTTGGGGCACCAAATAACTATGGAAATTTGACCTTCTCGAGTTCACAGTGAATGCTACTAGTACTGACCGGAGCGCACGGTGGAACCTCAGCGGATGTCGATGCCCTGGCCTCATCTCTGTCCAAACGGCTGATCAGTACCTCAGACATGCACTAAAAGGATCTCACCGTTCTGACTACATCACCAACTGTTATCTGCTCCTATCCGAGAACCTGCTCATCTCCCTGGGGGTTAGACTCTTCAGGCGTGGATGCTACTGGAGGTGTCACGCCTACTCCACTAGCACCCCATAGTCTGCCTCCGCGGTGTCCTCTAACCATGATTACCTGCATGCACACAAGTCAACTTGATCAACAACAGTATAATCAATCATATCAACAAAATTTGTAGCGATCCCAAGTCGTGGGTTGAACCTGGCTCTGATACCATATGTAACAAACCTCCCATTAGTTATGATAACAAACCTTTCATAACAAGTGCAATTTTTTATTTTTTTTGTGTGTGCGTGTGTGTACAAGGGTAATAAAGAAATTCTACTCTGTGTCGCAACACAACAACGAACATGATGCATGCAACTGTGACCACAACATAATGACCTAAGACACACACAAACATCTGGAAGCAAAGAACGACAATCAACCGACAACAAAAATAAGACTGACTACCCGCCCATCCTACCCTGCAATGGTTAGGACCTCCAGGAAACATAAGCAACGCTCAAGCCTAGGTTCCCATCAATTTTGACCATTTAAGGTCTTAGGGATGGCGATTGTTCTGAGGAACATGGAGGTGTCTACATCCCACCCCAAAGCACACGACCAAGACGACAAGCTAAAAGACAACATCAAGATCATCCCGGACACTTCACTCCACAATAATCAATTCTATAAATCTTTCAAGAATATTTAAAGTTGGCCCTTAAAGTATTTTTCATAAGGTAGACATTGAAACACTTTATTTACGCTCAAAATGAAAACTATGTTATTTATATAAGGTCGCACATTAAACCCTCTTACACTCGAAATTGTTACAATAAATTTGATGAGGTAAGAAGTAAATAACCGTCTACCATACATTACATTGACATTCCCTTTCGCGCAACAAGTAAAATCTAACGTTATGCAATACCTCATGCAAAACCTTAATTTTCAAGTGCGTAAGAATAAATAAGTTTAAGGCCATCAACCAAAAATAAACTAGATGAAAAAAAAACTAATTATCTAGAACCACCATCTACTACATAAATCTCGATGCGTAAGAAACCGAACATCTATGATTATCATTCACAACATACAATTCATTCTGCAAAAGGTGAGAAACTAAAACCATCAATATTGCATCCACATTGTCTTAAGGCGCCATATAAATCAACATTAAATAGAATCCAATGAGCCAGTCTGAACTTTGACATGGTTAAAAATATAACATCAATTGTAGGCTAATTAGCTTGACTAAAATTATAAATGAGCCAATAAGCAAATGGACATTAAATGAAACCATTCTAGCAAGGTGAAATATGCAACCCATATTTAATCCAACACTCCTTCTAACTAGCCATTAATCTTGATGACAATAGCATCCATTTTAAACTAGAGGGATACCATTTAAAATAAACAATGAAGCAATAATAAAAGCCCTTATCACAAAGCAATTTACCAAGGCATTTAATAGCATGGCATTGAATAATAAATGACCTATCAATTAAAATACCACTAACAATACTAACCACGTCATGGAAGGAAACATCATGGGGACATTATTAACTTAGTACATTCCAGCAATAATCTGACTACATTTACACATACCAAATCCATTGATGCATTACCAACATTAACAAGGTGCAGAAACATACATCGTGACAAGTGTGCAAGTAGGGATAGTAATTGCAGTGGGAGTGAGTATAGCTGCAAAGAAAATTAAAGTTTTATAATTATTTTATATTATTTTTTTTTTCAAGGGCATAGGCTCCACTTGTTTACATTACTTGGGGGCACAATTTTCGGCATAAAATAAGGAATGTTTCAACTCACTTACCAAGGGAGTAAAGTTACTATTTTTTGTAATTAAGGAACATAATCCTTTTTATTTAGAAAGTTGCTCCTGAGTTGAATTGAAGGAATATATTTTTTTGTGTTTCTTATCTAATATTGCATAAAACATTGATGGTGATAACGTGCAACTAACATTCTAGAAATCAACTAAAATTTTAAAGAGGAAGGGCATCGTTTCCAGGAATGAATTTGCTAGAAACGAATTTGCCAGAAATTGTTTTATAGAAACAATTTCACAAAACAAAATTGCCATAAATGAATTTGCCAGAACAAATTTTATAGAAACAATTCTACAAAACGAAATTGCCAGAAACAAATTTGCCATTGAAATTTTACAGAAACAATTTCACAAAACGAAATTGCCAGAAACAAATTTGCCAAAACAAATCTTGCAGAAACAATTTTACAAAACGAAATTGCTAGAAACAAATTTGCCAAAACAAATTTTACAAAAACAATTTTACAAAACGAATTTGCCATTATGCAATATCTATAAAATCATTGTATGAGTTCGCTATCAGAAATTCAATTGCTATCATGGATTTTCTATATAAATTGTTTTCATAAAAGGAAAATCACTACTATTACACATTAACACTTATCACAGGATATCTACACATTAACACACGGTTATAAATTAACTACGATTACACTGCTTCCATGTATATACAACAATGAATTATAACTATACCAGGGATTGTCAACGGATTATAAAACTACACAACAATAAATTAAATATGAATATACAACATCCATGTATATACAGCCATGAAGAGTCAACGCAGAAGGCATAATGATCACAATGGTAAGTATTAAGTACAAATATCTTGGTAATATCACCGTAGTATTATAAAGACACTATTTCAAATGCTAGAGCTAATGCTATTGGTTTATTCTCCCTATTCACGTAATTGAATTTCAATTCTATTTACTATAATCACCACTTCAATTGCTATAGTAGGAATAAAATGTCAATCCATCACAGGAGTAATATGATATTGCAGTGTGTCAATGCCAAGAAAATCGTGGTTTATTAACCATAAGGATCCAAACGAAGGAAAAATAAAACCCAACCAGAACGTTGTGTGAAAATCGGTGGAAGGCAGTGGAAAACACCAAGCAATATGTGGGGAGAATGGTGTCTAAAAAGGAGAATCGCAGAGTAAAATTTATCCATGCATGCATAAAAACGTAGTCAATAATGTGAATATGTAGGAATGTCCAACGAGATAAAAAGGCGAAGTAAAACGAGATAACAATAGACATAAACATGCCATGTTCATGGAAAAACCTTGCCAGCAATCAAATTTTGCAGGGTTAATGAATGCATCAAGGCGTAAGATAACAATAATCCAAGGAAAACAACAAAGGTTGATGAAAGATAGGGTCATCCTTCATTCACCGTCCTCACACAGAAAAGCAGGGCGTTGAGATACATAGGTCTTTTAACGCTAAGGCGACGACCGTAGATCAGGCTCCTGGTTGACTGCTCAGGCGAGGAATGGCATGCTTGGGATGAAAAACAAACAATCACATGGGTCACAGTCAAACCACAGGGTTGTCGAGTCAAGCGAGGAAAAAGGCCATGGGAAATCAATCAACCAAACAATCATCTAGGCTAAGAAAAAGGGGTTTGCTATCAATCTAAACATCGAATTGATTTACAAATTAACATGCAGATCCAAGCATAAGTCCTAATGCATTCTACTCTACAAAATAAAAGAGTGTACCATTTCCTGATCACGCACATCAAATGAACTCCCGCTCGCTGACCGTCGAGACCTCACCGGTACCTCCTAGCCAATGCTAGGGGTACTCTTCTACCCCCTTAACCCCCCGAGCCATAAAGGGGCCACACACACTATCTAGAGATTTCGTCTAGCTCCCAACTTACCTGGTAAGTCCGAGCTGCCATTCCTCTCTGAGCTGGGTATCCCAACTCCCCACAAGTAAATCAGTCATATCAATATTTCTGCAGTGTAACGTTACAAAAACAAAAGATGATCCTTCATCCTTCTCCTTCCTTTATTTTATAGAGTTTCAAATTTCCATTCTTTCCTAAAATCTCAGTTAATTAAAGTTTTAAGAATAAATTACTAAACCTTCCTCTCCATACAAGTGTCCCTCATCCCCTACAATCCTCGATGAATTAATTTCTTTAATTAAGTAATTATCTCTATTTCCCTCAACCACCTAGAGTTACTCCTACAATCACTCCTAGGTGTCCCTAGATTCCCTTACAGGTTTTAAAGGCTTTCCCTATTATGAAATTGCTAATTCAGTTAAAAATTACAAAGCTCCTAAATGTAGATTCTTTACTAAGCTGACTTCCCTCTTTTTCCCTTAAGTTCCCCTTTTTCCTTTTTATTTTACCTCCTTTCACTAGTTTCCTATTTTTTTTATTTTCCCTCTTGCCTGTTTTACTTAGAACTCAAAAGGGTAGGTGTGGAATTTAACCCCTTTTCCCTTTTATTATTAATTTAGTATCTTTTTAAATTATCAAAAGATAAAATAATTAATTCCTTCTTTACATTTTATATCCACAGGTTTTATTTCTTATGAATAATTTAATTTATTACTCCCTTCATGTTACAAAATTTTATGAAGATCATAATTATTATTTAAGTGGTTTTTATTTTGAATTTTATTATTTTATTTTATTTTATCTATTTTTTTATTTTTTTATTTATTTTATTATTTTTTTTTTGGTAGACAAAATTTTTACCCCGAGCAAAATTTTAGACTTAGAACTTAGATTTTGTACTAGGTGACATTTAATTAGGGAAGTTGTTTTAAAATTTCTTAACCTGCGATTTGTCTTAGGGCCATCTAGGTTCATCCCTCTATCATCCTCAATTCGACATACCCTTCAAGATGCACTAGGTTCTCCAAGGGTGCCACTCGCCTCATTTGTTCCTTTATGCGACATGTCCTTCAGGATGCACTACGTGCTCCAAGGGTGCCACTCGCCTCTTGACTGATTGGTAGAACATGAAATCTGCAAATAGGTCATTAAAATAAAATTAGACTCAGAATGGTGAGTATCAATGTAGAGAGAACGAAGAAGAGCGTGGATCTAAGGATAACATGAGGAGCTGACTGTGACATTGTGTACTAAGGTTAATAAGGAAATTGTGAACCAGGTATGACCGGAGGAGGCAACGGTGATGTAGGAACCACGTGGATTCTTGCACGTACATATGACTGAGGGGATGTGTAGATACAAATCCCATTGTTAATGCCCACATGTTTCACCAGCAGAGAAAAAACCAACACCGTTAACAACATGAGAAACCTATGCATGGCCATGATAGATGAAAAGGACTAGAGAGCTAATTACCCTGATAATGCCTGAAGCAAGAAGAAGATCCGGAATGGGAATGGATAAATCAAGATAAGCTTTAAAGACTCATAAAGTATATATAGACGTCATAGGTGTTGGAAGTTAAAAGATGGCCATCCCAATAAGCCGACCTTAAAAGTTTATTAAACGATCAATACTTAACACATGTTTTATGATTTTTAAAATTTTATTTTAGTTGAATATAAAATATATAATAGATTTTTTAAATATATAACAAAATATAATGTTGATAATATATTTTCAAATAAATATAATATATTTTTAGGAGGTATACATACTTTATCTCCATTTGGATTTGAACATGTTACTTTTTAGGAGGAAACAAATGTTCTTAACCATTAGGCTAACACGGGTTGTATTAATAATAATCTATTTTTAAGGTCACCGCCAAGCCACACCAAATTATGAAAATAATGGAGGAATGTAGGATGGATGTAGGAAAATGACAATGGTGAATAGAAAAAAATTAGGTCACGGCCAAGCAACACCAAATTATAAAAATAATGGAGGAATGTAGGGTGGATGTAGGAGAATGACAATGGTGAATAGAAAAGTGGTTATAATATTTTTTTATTTTAACAATAAGTTTCTCTCGTTTAGATTACAATATGTATAAGCTAATGTTAAAACTTAATAAATAATATTTTTTACTCAGCAATGTGAGATGTATGACATAGTTATAGGGTGGATGGAGGAATGTGCCACTGGTGAATAGAAAAGTGGTTATAATAATTTTTATTTTTAATTTAGATTCTAAAAAGGTGGTTATAAGGAATTATGAAATGCAACCAACATTTTTTCTCTTAAGATTGATAATGTACTATTCTATCTAGAATAATGTAAAGATGGTCATTTTAAGAAATCGAATCTACATATCAATGATGGTGAAGGTTTTATTGACTTCTCCAAGATTAATAGAATAAGCAACTAAGAAATTGAACTTTCTATTCAAATAGGGCATGCTTACAAGTTAAATAAGAGGTGGAAATAGTCCTAAGCATTTAGTCTATCATAAAGTACATAGGTTTATTTTAAATACAATAAGATAATTGAATTCAATAAAATCTCCAAAAACTCCAATACAAAATTCAAATGATCTAGACATTAAATTGTTGTATGAAAATATAAATATTCCATTTGCTTCCTTAAATAAGAGGGTATATCAAATAGAACATACTTAAACCCAACATATCTCAAATCTTTTTGGACTGAGGTAGCAATATCATCATTTAATTATACCCAATATAATCTATAATATATAATCTATAATAGAAAATATAATTAATAATACAAAATATGAATTTCACTAAGAAGTTGAGTACTTGTATATGTATAAAAGTTTAAATAATAATTTGAGTATATATATATAAGTTTGAATAAGAAGTTGAGTACTTGTATATTTATATATAAAAGTTTGAATTAGTTTGATTAATTACTTTAATATTTTATATACTAATTAATATTTCAATCATTAATAAATAAATTATATATATAAGATGTTTTAAATGAATATGATATTATAATAATATCATTTTTTAATATCAAAATGTTACAATGTAATAAATTTAGTATATATAGGATTATTGCTTTGAGATTTATCATCTAAGCTCTAATACTGAGTGGGGGTTTAAAGGAGAATGACATTCTACAAGAAATGATACTTGAACAAGCAGTTGGAAATAGATCTCTCATAGTAGTTGGAAATACAGAAATGTCTTTGGAGTGGGGGAAGTGCACAAGAAAATTTTAACAACTAAAAATTTGAACATGTTAGGTTGTTTTGTTGGGTATTGGTGCACTAGAAAATATTAACTACTCAACATTTGCACACATGATACATTCAACGACCTTTGAAGTGTTCCATTTTTCGTGCATTGGAGGAGAAAACTCAAGATATATTTGTGGAAAGTGTTTTTGCTCAACAAGTGCATTAAAAGATCTAGGACAAATAGTCTCCCTCCCAAAGGATTGGAGAATTATGTTTCTCAATTTTCTAACAACATATCTAGGGAAATTGATTAATAAGCAACATGTAGAATGAGTATGGATATAACACACTAAAACATCATATACAATGAAACCAAATTTTAATAATAAATTACAAACTAATATTAAAAATTTAAATATAAATAGTAGGTCACTCAAATAATTACATTGAAAAAAAATGTACAAAAATATCAACTTAGATAGATATCCATGAAACTGGCATGAACAACTTGAAACAAAGTGAATTCATTCTAATGCATGAAAAATTAAAAATGTAAATCAAAATATACATTTAATTAAATCCAAGGATGAATTGTATCTCCATCAATTCAAGTATTACAATAAGAGCTCCACCTAAATGAACTACCCCTGAAAAGTGTGAATCACTTTGCAAAGAAACATACAAATCAATCAAGGTTTAATAATAATAAGAATTTTGATTAACTATTATGAAGATTTGCTAATTCATATAACAAACTTATATTTTACATGTGCTTAAAGATATTTTACAAATCTCTCTAAATTAAAAATAAAAATAAAAAATAGAACATTTAAAAATAAAAAATAAAGTTATAATGAGATAGGTATTTGGAGTTGTATTAACTAGACCATTTAATATAATGTTTAGATCAAAATAATGTTTGAGGGTACAAAACATGGTGAATAGGTTTTAAAATTCCAAACCTGGAAGATAATATAACAAATAGAAAGAAACATTTAGATGTAAGATGGAACTAAATATCTCATAAGAAACAAAAAAGAGATTCCTTAAGAAACATAAGAATAATGATATTTTTTAATAAGTGTGTATAAGGGTATCAAATGAAATTTATGTATGGTTTTATATGCTTTTGGCAAGGTTGATATTCTTGTGGACATTTTGTAATGTGATTATTTGAGTGATTCATAATGCTAGAAAGAATAAAATCATTCAAAGACATAAAAAATTGAAATTGTAAATCACAATAAATAGTTGATTAAATCTAAGACATTGTATCTTCATCCATGAAAGTGTTAGCATAACATAACCACCTAAATAAGCTACTTCTAAAATGTGTATGAAGTTACAAATTAATACACAAAGGAATGGAATTTAAACAATAATAAGTACTTTCATAATAAGGAATGAAATGCAAGACCTACCTCCCAACTATCTAGTCAAACCACCCCAACCTCAATCTTCACTTAGATATGGACATTGTATGATATTACTAGGACATGTTGCTTAGTGATAGTGAGACAATCCCTCTATTCACACTCTTTCTACATCGGAACTTATTGGTTTGGAATTCTTTCTGATGTAATGGTGTTTGAAATATTTTTTAGGATGTACATAAGATAAGTTTAGTAAGGTTTAACAAACTAAGTTAACAACATTTCTCAGTACATAAGTTACAATACATAGTGGATTGTGAAGGTCACTCCTACAAACACATAAAGCAATAGAGTATAAAGAAAAGAATTTCAAGGCTATCATTGAAGGAATGCGCTGGGGGGTTAACCTACTTTGAAGTATCCACTAATGACAAGATTATCCTACCATCTAAGGTTGAAGAAAATAATCTTTATATAGATGAATCACTAGAAGAATTGGATCTAGCATAGGGAATTCCTCTTTTTTCTAGAATAAGTAACCTGCTCTCGAGCGCTAATGGAGGAGGGTTTTCTATTGGTCTAGTATAAACTATCTTGAAATCCTTGTCGACTACTCTACATGAGTCTCATTGTAAAGAGTAGGATCATGTCCCAAGATCTAATAGATTTGGGGTTTAAAAATGTGTTTTCCTCTGCTTGCCTCTCAGTTCCCTTATCCACTCGGAGCACCAAGAAGTAATATGTAGTCCTCTAAGTAGTGTCCAAACAAATGGGTGAGTAGAAGACATGAGATCTAGGCCCGAGGGATTCTCCTAAGAATAATTCCAATCACCTCTAGTTTGGATGTACCAAAAAAAGAGTGGTTCAAGAGAATTATAAGACTTTCTGAATATGCAACTGAACTAACCATGTATATCAGAATAGAAGTGGAAACTAAATATAAATTTGTTATATATGTTTTCCATCATGTCTATGCTGGATCCAACATAATGTATCCTCCCTCTGGATCTAGTGCTTAGCTCCCACCCAAATTTAACGGGAGCCAACTCTGAACTAGCCTAAGGGGATCCTCAACCAAGGCATCCAATGTCTAAGTGTGTAAGGGGGTTGCAATATGAAGTTATCCCTAGGCTCTAGGAAATTCTCTACATAAAGGCCATCTTCAATCTTGATCCCTTACTGGGGATGATAGAAACAATCTAGATCTACTCACTATAATTGTCATCCTTAATAATATCTATCATTTCTTCTTTATTAGGCATAAGGTGGCTAGGACAGTCTGCATCCTGCATCTCTTGTTTGTTAGTCAAGAGATGGCTGGGAGGGTCTACATCCTCTTGATTCTCCATTGAAATAAATATTATACAAGTATCATTAACATTTGATAATATAAACACTTATCAACAAAATTCAATTAGACTATTAGCTCATTGGTCCCATAGTTATGCTAACAACAACTAGTTTCAACTCTCATATTCATATGCTCTCTTCACTCTTGACTAAGCATCCATTGTTTCTATAAAACCCCTGCATCCATTGTTTCTATAAAACCCCTAGATGAGAAATGTCGAGAGGGTCTACATCGTCTTGATTCTCCAAAGGGCAGATTTTATACAATAAGTATTTATACAACAATTTGATTACAGAGGCATTTTTCAACATACATCGACCGGCCTATTAGCTTAGTTGGTTAGAGCGTCGTGCTAATAACGCGAAGGTCGCAGGTTCGAGACCTGCATAGGCCATTTGCTATTAGTTACGGTTCGTCTGTTCTCTTTCGAACGATACTGTTGACATCTCATTTATCGCAATCAGACGGTGTCGAACCATGCTTCGTCCAACCCTAAAATCTGAACAACATAAAAGAATCTCGATTAGATAAAATGGTTGAATTCTGTGGTTTTAAACCTATTCCGTACAATTTATATTAAAAAACCGATTCTACCCATTCTTTTGCGATAGTTACCTTTGAAAAATCGTCTATTTCTGTATTCAAAAGAGGAGTACTCCATGCAAATAGATAACAAGGAAATCCGTAACTCAATTTCTTTGAACTCCATCCATTCCAGCTGGACTTCTTGTAACCTGGTCTGTCCTTGGAGCTCATGGAGCACAATATGTTTGTTGAAGAATTCATTTCAGCTTGCAGATAACAACTTGAATTATACACGATCCGATTGCAGCTGTTTTAAGAACCTCAAACGCTTATCTCGTTTGCTCATTTCTCTATCTAGCTTTTCTATTGTTTTCTATCTCGTTCATCCATTGCCCTGTTCATTTTTCGTTCATGAAGTACTACTTTTCTTTATAGGATTTTATTTTTTAATTATGAATTTTATGAATTTTAGTTGTGTTATCAAGGAATCAAGGCAACTAAAATATAATGAAGTATTTTCTTACCTTCTTGAAGATTAGAGGATACATTGGATATTAGATATTAAGTATAATGGTTAAAATTAATAGAAATCTAGTAACTTTATGTCTTCAAAATTACCAAAGTAGTCGCTATTGGAAGCTAAATTTCTAATATGTGGTTATTATCAAGACGTTTAACCCAAATTTTTAGCTTCATATTCCATTTTTATTGACATATCAAATACTTAAGACACTTTTGATTATTCAATCCAAAACTTTGAGGTTTTGTTTGGCCTCATATCAAGGCAAGAGACAATTTTTGTGAAATGTTTCGTTTGAAACTTAGGAAACATATGATATATTTATATGCATTATACTGAGGGAGATTAATGGTATACTTGAGGTTAGCATTAGTTCACAACATTAAATGTTCACACTGATTCCATGTTTATTTCATATTTATGGCATAACTATTTGTTACATGTCCAATGACAAATGATGAGTCCCATGCAAAATTCATGTCCAGTAGTGGAGGTTGAGTTTGATGCATAATTTTCTTCGAGTCTTTGGCTGGTGTGTTTCTCCTTTATTACTTCTTATTGAACTTGCTCGAACCTGATATTACTATGTTCATTTTTAGATCACCGCATAGGAAAATAGTTGATTTGCACCCATCCTATAGTCACAAGGGACACATCAATGAGTGGGACTCGCTATGTTAGGGTTGAGGCTACTTTGTCTCTACCTGCAAAATTTATAGCCTGAACTAAAAGAACCTGAGAATATTGACATAGGAAATGTACTAATTGATCTACGCCACCTCTGTGAAGAAGAAGATACTCCCAAACTATTGAAGGAGCATCAAACAACACTAGAGATGGACCAACCCAAGAGACAAATTAGTTGTCTTTGAATTATGAGATATCTATAATTAATTTTAATAAGTTTGATTTGATTTCTAATTTTCATCAGTTTGGAGCAAGTGGAAGTAGTGGTTATAGTAGCATAGTGAGTGGAGCTTTTGTTAACATTATAAGTTATTGACTTGGATATGGAATTGAAAATTAGATGATAAGATTTTTCATTTTGAACATGATAGCGGGTGATAGAACCATCATAACTTCTATGAAGCAAGAAGCCAAATTTTTTTTTTGGATGAACTGTAGAATATCCCATGGTGTTAGAAATTCCAGCTGGTCTAGATACCTTCATCAATAGAAAATATTTGATTTACAACTTTCAATATTTTCTTACAGATTTCATACTAAGATGAATAAAGCTAGAAAAATCGCAAATAACATCTTTACACAAAAAATAAAAAACAAGTAAATTCTCTACATGGAATTCTGTAGGGTGTGTGGACAAAGTTGGTGGACGAAAAATGGAAAGGGGGTCAGCAGGAACACACAGCCACAGGAACACGTGGACGTTCCTAGTAACGTGCACGTGTTCCTGGTGTTAGAGGTTCAGAAAATCCTGAACCTCCACTCACCATGCCACATAGGCATGTTGGAAGGAATGCACACGTGTTCCTATTGTGCTCATTTTTTAAGGGACTGTGGGTGCGATTTGTGCCCATTTGCACATTGTGCCTCTCATTTTTCCTTGTTTGATCAAGCAAAGAGGAGTAGAGGAGGAGAAAATCTCGGGATCTTTCCATTGTGTCCTTTTCCACCCAAGTATGATTGATTTGTCATCATTTCCTTTGTTATCTTTGTCTCCTCTCTTGTTTTATTTGTCCTCTCTCTTGTTTTTTTTTTCCCTCTCTTTGTCGCCTCCTTTGTTATCTCTGAACAAGTCACTAATATTGTACAAGTGTTTTTCAAGTTCATTGTAAAGATAACACATAGTTTTTCTTTGTTTTTCACAAAATTGTGTTAATGATTTTGTTGGGAGAAAATGAAATTGTTGTTTGTAATACCTTTGCCATAAGTGCACTTATTAAATTTCCTTATTAAATTGCAGTGAATATTATTAAAATGAAACCTGGAGAAAATGAAAATTGCCCACAAGCAAACAAAGGTGAGGAAAACCTCAACCCACCACAACCACCAAATATAAACATACAGATTGATGAGGGGTTAGCTACTCTGATATCACTTCTGAATGATTTAAGGGGAACCAGAGTACCTATTCTAGAATCCTTGGCCACTTCATCAAATGTCATTGTGAGCTCTGCTGCAAGTGTCGAAGGGAAATTAGCCTCTATTTTTTAATACTAGGCTAGAATGCTTGAGTATTACAGGATTGGAAAACAAGATCAAATGTCCCTTTTTATTGATCCTCGAACTGCACAACAACCACATGTCACCAAGAAGCACATTTGTATTGATTGGTGCACCCACCCACAAATTCTTCAAAACTAGATGGATAGGTGGTTTATGATATTTTATGCACCTCCCTATAATAATAGGGAGGTGCCTTCAAATTTTTTTAAAAAATTATGGGAAAAAAATTGTTTTCGGTAACCATGTCAACTACTTCGACATTGGTGACCTCCAGGGGCTGGGCCTAACCACCCATGCTCAACATACTTATGTTGCAGAGGGATTGTAGAAAGTACATGTAGCTATATCATCCTTGACTCAGACCCTAGTGAAACATGATAGATTTGTTCGACTATTGATTCGTAATTTATCTTTAAAGACTTGGTTGAGTTTTAATCATGTGTTTAGTTACCATTTAGGAATAAAGGAAAGAATAAGAACTAAATGAGAGATTATTTCAGCCACCATAAAGAAATGCAGATCAAAATATAATCATAAAGAAAAAAAAAACCATAAAAACAAGGTTTTTAAAAGAGTTCATCAAGATCACCTTTGTCTCAGTGGGGGAGGATTTCTTATTTCTCTTAAATGCTTCAAAAGTAAATCAAAAACATATCAAAAGGATTACAAACTTGTTTGGTTTTGTTCTAATCTCAAGAATCCAACACAACTATCGACACTAAAAAAGGTTGAGCATAACTCCCACAATTGGCCTCCAAAGTTCGCTTCCTCAGTGGCTTCCCTGAATAAAAATGGCTTCAAGCTTCACAAACTCATCATCATTCTGTTAATATAAACCTCCTGGTCTATCAAAAACCTTTGATTTATATAGGATTTGAGATGGGGATTCTATCCCAACTTCCTCCGAAGATTTGGCCTTAAAAAGGGATCTAGATCCTCGGTTTTTGGCAAAAATCTCCCAAAATCAGCATAAAAAAATCCAAAAAATCCATATAATATGGTTTTAAACACACAAATTAGAAAATTGGGCACGCATCCCCTTTTCTCCGATCCCTTGAGCATATGGGGCATGCCATATGGCCATGTGTTGAGCATTGGCCCCTAAAATCTGATGCTAACCCACCTTTCTAGGTCACATGAGAACGCCATATGGCGATGTGCCAACCTCCCTTGCACCAAAAACTATGGCTTGACTCTTGGTCTATAGCTCTGGTCACATGGGGAGCCATCTAGCCTCTCATTAGCCCCCTCTGACCAGGGATTAGCCCTAAACCCACACACCATTCCAACTTAAATAAATAATATACCACATGGTTTAACAAGTGGCATGTGCACCCGAGTGGCTAGTGTATTGTGGTTAGTTCATTGCCTCACCCGGAGCTCAAGGTTTTGAATCCGTCGTAGGTGGTACAATTTTTTTTTACACAGTCCACATTGGCTAAATCTGGCGTGCCATGTGTCACCTTTGGATTGGAATGTACAATCCAATCATCATGCACAGTCACCTACCACATCACCTGCCATGTCATTATCATACAAACACATGTCGTACCCTGATCCTTCCACGTCAGTATCCGTATATCCAAGTCACCTCACAATTCACCTGCCACATCACCATATGTACTGCCTAGTCACCCTACCATGTTAGCATCTGTACAACCACCTGTCATCCATACTTCCATGTGTCGGCCTATCACTGGGCCACGTCAACGTCTGTACAGTGCCACATGTCAATTTTTTATTGGTCCACATAAGCCCCTAAAAATTCCAAAAATGAGAGACACGTGTCACCTCCTCATCTTGCCACGTGTCCCTGTTGATTTCATCATGACATCATGTTGACATCACCTGTCATACTATTGATGTCAGTAGTACGACCTGTTGACAATGACCAGTTTACTTTGTTTGCATGTTTGGGAAATCGATTAGAACATGATAACTTTCGCATACAGTGACCAATTTTGGAAAACATGATATGGATGGAATCGACGCAACGAGCTCGACACAATGCCATTAGTTTCGTCGGATTTCAAAAAATTTTATTTTTAGGCCTTCCTAGATCCATTTTGGATAATGCCTACCCACTAAGACCTTGTAGTCCTCCATTAACCAGTGATCCACTATGGTATAGGCCACCCCACTTTTCCTTTGTCTTTAAAATCCATCCCGTGCACCTGTCACATCATAATCAATTGCAAAAAAACCATGACAAATGAGAGCATATTGTTAGCCACTTGAACTCGTTCACATCTCACTAAAGCCACTACTAGCCATGTTGAAAACATTAGCAGGGATAACATAAAAAATATGACTCCAAATGAACTAATATGTTTGATGTGCTTGCACAACATTATCTTATCTTGTATTAAATTATGATTTAATTTCCATTCGACAACCATCTCATGTTCATTCTTAAGATCAACTACTTTACTTGGCACAATTATAGGTGTGTTTCTTGCATAGGTTTCCTTCCTTAATTGTTCCATTGTTTGAAGAGATTGATTTGCTTTTAAGTGAGGATCATGTACAACATATTCATTGCCTTCTTTAGTTAAGTGATATTGATTATGTTCCATGTAGAAGTTTTTTTTGCGATCATACAAATAAGGGTTTCCTAAGACCATTCCATATTCATTGA
Source organism: Picea glauca (assembly GCA_000966675.3). Lineage (NCBI taxonomy): Eukaryota > Viridiplantae > Streptophyta > Pinopsida > Pinales > Pinaceae > Picea > Picea glauca. Next base: position 289,222 of record JZKD02S1874846.1, read on the forward strand.
GTGGCACTACATCACATGCTACCTCATCCACAAAATTTGATGAAATTGCAAACTTTAAAGTACATTGTTTTATTATGTGAAATTAATTATTGTTTCTTATCCATTTAAGTGAGTAAGTTTTATGTTGCATCTTAGTGCTTAATCCCAATTGTTTAACCACTTCCTATAAAATCAAGTTAGATTGAGATCCACTATCTATCAATGTATCGATCGTAGTATGTTTCATTATCACCCTTATGTGAAACAATTTACTTCTAGAATCACATCCATCACCAATTTTTCCTGTCAAACCAACTGATGTGATTTTAGTCTCATCACCTGAATCATATCTCAAGTATGTTGGTCATTTTGTTGTTGTAATTGGTTTCCTCCCTTTCCTCTCTTTGAACCACTTCGGTCTCCTCTCTGGATGCAATTGACAACAATGTTCATCATCATGTCCTTCTTTCCTTCAATGCTTGCAAGAGATCTTCCCTTCCTTCCTTGTCACTAAATTTTCTTTCTTTCCATTCCCTTTTTGTTTGTCTTCTTTCCTTGAAGATGATTCCCTAGATACACCAACTCTTGTTTTCCCTGCTTGAATATACGTTGCTTGAACAAAAACCTCATGAATATTAGTAGGTCCAAACATAAACACAGTGTTACGAATATGTGTAGGTAAAGATCCTATATGCTTCATAAGAGTTTATTGTGTATGTAATGGAATATTTAACATTAATGCCATCGTACGAAATTCATATGTGTATTCTTGCACTGTTTGTCCTTTTCTTAGTTTAAGACTTTGTCATTCAATTAAAACCTTTTCCTTATAACCCAAAGGATTAAATTTCTTTCTAAATGCAAAAACAAAATCTTTCCATGATAGAAATACATTACAAACTTGTTGCATAGCATTTTGCAACTTACTATGCTACCAAGTGAGTGTTATGCCTACAAGACAAAGCGATGGAAACTTGATTTGGGTTGCCTCATCCTTGATTTGTTGCACACTGTAATAAACTTCCATATGTATGACCCAATTATCAAGCCTCTTGACATTGACTTCACCATCATACATGGGCAATTCGAATTTCACATCAAGCTTAAGTAATCGCATATCATGTTTATATTTATGGGAATGTTTTCTTGTGCTAGAAGTTTCACTTGTACTTGAAGAAGAAGATGATGATGGAGATTAAGGAGCTCAAGGAAGAAGTTTAGGAGGATCCTCTCCTTCTTCACTTTTTTCTTTTTTTGAATAGTTCCCTTGGAAATGCCTCTTTTGTTCCAAGTAATCCTCATATAATACCTTTACCATCTCAGACATGGTGAATAAATTATTTTGCAAATCTATATCGTTTTGAGACATTCCTTCCTCCGATGCCATCTTCTCACTATGAGAAGTCCTCTTTTTCGAACCAATCTCTATATCTCCTTCTACAAGCTCACCTTCACGTCAACTTATATTTTCACTAGTAATCATGCAAACTCAAACAACCAACTATCAACCTTCTCTGATACCACTTGATCTGTATATGATGTTTAAAGACTTGGCTGAGTTTTAAGCATGTGTTCAATTACCATTTAGGAATTAAGGAAAGAAGAATAACTTAATGAGATATTATTGAAGCCATCATAAAGATATGCAGATCAGTTTATAATCATAAAGAACAACAAGGTTGTTAACGGAGTTTGACAAGACTGCCTACGTCTTCGGGCCTTTGTCTCAGTGGGGGAGGATAAAAAATTACATAATAAATGTATCAAAAGGATTAAAAACTAGTATGGTTGTGTTTTTCATGACCTCAAGAATCCAACACAACTGACGACAATGAAAAAGGTTGAGCATAGCTCCCGGAATCAGCCTCCAAAGTTTGCTTCCTTAATGGCTTCACAAACTCATTATCATTCTACTAATATGAACCTCCTAGACAGTCAAAAACTTCTTATTTATATAGTATTTGAGTTGGAGATCATATCCCAACTTCCTCCCAATATACGACCTCAAAAAGGGCTCAAGATCCTCAGTTTTGGGAAAAAATCTCCCAAAATCATCCTAAAAAAATCTAAAAAAATCCATATAATATGGTTTTAAACCCACAAATTGGAAAATTGGGTGTGCAAACCCTTTTCTCCGGGCCCCTAGGCATATGGGTCGCATGATTTGGCCATATGATGAGCATTGGCCCCGAAAATCTAGTGGTAACTCACCTTTCTAGGTCGCATGAGAATGCTATATGGCTAGGTGTCAACCTCCCTCACGCCAAAAAATATGGCTTGACTCCTAGTTCATAGCTCTGGTCGCATGTGGCACCATGTGGCCTCATTCTATCCCCCTCCAAACGAAGCTTATCCCTAGACCCATGCACCATTCCATCTTAAATAAATAATATACCACATGGTTTAACAAGTGGCATGTGTGCTCGGTTGGCTAGCACATTGTGGTTACTTCATTGCCTCACTCGGAGGCCAAGGGTTCGAATCTCTTATGGTGGAAAATATTGCTAAGTGTTAAATCCATATGCAATTAATGGTTCTTAAGAACCTAAATTTAACAAAAGACTAAAGTCCCATCCTAGTTAAGACTCAACGGACCAATAATAAGAATCATGTAGGCTAACATAATCACAATAGAAACAAGGCTGGATGGAATCATATACCTGCCGCTATGCAAATATAATAAAATAAAATTTATACATATATCTACTAGCTCTGTCGTTATAGACTTTATATGCCCCACCACATCTGTAACAAGACAGGTAGGTAAATGACAAATCATAGCTAGCTTTCCATGTGTGGTTGCATATACATGTGTTGTCGTGCTATAGAGAAAGAATACATTTATTGCCATGTAGTGGTTGTTGAAAGTGTGACGTGTCTGGAGAAATACGAACCTACATATATGATAAGTTTTTTTATTTCACATTGCTATTTCTATATACTGAGACTAACCTTTAGAAATGTTAAATCCTCTTCAAAATTTTCAACACAGGAGCATATTGGCATGCAAGCATATGGACTAGGAGGTCCAATTCATCTAGAATTTTATACAGACATGCCTCTACATTGAAATCAACAATCTAAAATAAGAATCATTCGAATAAAGGTTCAAAAATTATTTTATATTTATAAATCGATATTTTTAGTTCTTAGATCTTTCCTTTTGTTTGGGGCTTGTTATCACATGTTCTTGCAAAGGGATATTGTGCCTAAGGAGGGATGGCGTTCTCAGAAACACGGACGAGACCCCACTGGCTGGGCTCGCAAAGGAATCAAGTTCAGAGAGTCGACGTCAAATTATTTGGCTGAGAGTTTGTGAAATCTGGATGAATGGTGAAAAGATTCGAGGGGGAAATGTCGATTCTTCATGAGCCATCAAATCAGATAGAGTTGTAAGGAGGATAAGGCTTATATCCATTCAACTCTTGAAGCTCAAGAGAGAAAAGATCTATCGATCCAAATAGATCTGGAATGTTGGTTGGTTTCAGAATATCGAGGATCGTGAGTTGGGAGAACCAGGTTCTATCTTGGGTTTCAAATCCCCGATACCTGAAAGCCAGATTGAATTCAGGTCATAGCTTGTCCCGACGTCATCAAGACCATCCATTTTGGAGGGATGCATGGAGATATTTTCTCATTTCACACTCTACGCTCTGGATATCACCAGATCAGCATCTGAATTGATCTACACTTTGGATATCACCAGATCAACATCTGAGAGCCGGACATAGAAAATACGACATTTCGATGTCATTTTGGACACTTTGAGTTCTTGGTTATGCCATTTGGGCTAACCAATTCACCCGCTACATTTTAGTCTTGCATGAACCATATATTCATGGATCAATTAAGGAAATTAGTCTTGGTTTTCTTCGACGACATCTTGATCTATAGCCGGTCATGGAATGAGCATATGAGGCACCTGGATGAGGTATTGAGCATCATGGAGGCACAATCATTATATGCCAAAGAGTCCAAGTGCGAGTTTGGTATGACATAGCTGCTTTACTTAGGCCACATCATCAGTGCACAGGGGGTACAGGTGCACCAGGAGAAGATAAGGGCCATTCTAGATTGGTTGATGCCCAAGAACATGACAGAATTGAGGAGCTTCTTCGGGCTGTGCAGATATTATAGGCGGTTCATCCGGGGTTTTTCTTAGCTTGGAACACCACTGAGAGATCTTACCAAGAATGGGGCCTTCAGATGGACCGAGAAATCACAGAAAGCCTTTGATCACATGAAGGAAGTCATGGGCACTTATCCAATGTTGGCACTACCAGACTTCACCCTGCCATTTGTACTAGAGTGTGACGCATCCGGCAAAGGGATCGGTGCAGTTTTCATGTAGGGAGGACACCCGATTATATTCGAGAGCTGGAATATTAGTCAACCTGAGACGTTGTACTCCATTTATGACAAGGAAATGTTGGCAATCATGCATGCCTTGACCAAGTTCAGGCAATATTTGGTGGGCAACAAATTTGTGGTCAAGACCGATCACAACAGTTGGAGGTATTTCCTTGAGCAGAAGGACCTCAATGAGCACCAACAGAAATGGGTGATGAAGGTACAGTCATTTGAATTTGACATAGAGTATGTCAAGGGGAATAAGAACATTGTGGTTGATGCACTATCGAGGAGACTTGCGACATGTTCTTTGATGGAGATTTTCGTATATTGTAAATCCCACTTGTTAGTGGAATATTCCAAGAACACGTTCGCTTGTGAGGTGATGTATGGGCAGATACAGGATGACCAGTACAGAGTCATTGACGATGTCATATTTTACAAGGATAGAGTTTACTTAGTGCCATATTCAAGGCTTAAGAAGAAAATCCTCACTGCAGCTCATGATTCACCTCTAGCAGGCCATTAGGGGTTTTTCAAAACCTACTGATAGATCAGAGAGAGGTTCTCATGGAACGACCTCAAAGAAGACATTATAATAAATGTTAGTGAGTGTGTGACTTGCCAGCAGAACAAGTCAGAGCATGCTCTTCCAACAGGGCTACTTCAGCCACTCCCCATTCCAGAGAAGAAATGGTAGAGTATATATGTGGACTTCATCATTGGTCTACCCAAGGTCTAGGATAAGGACTGTATCTATGTAGTGGTCAATAGATTGACCAAGTTTTCTCACTTCTATGCCATATCGACAGAGTACAACACAGTTTAGGTAGCCGAGATTTTCTTCAGGGAGGTATTCAGACTTCATGGGTTTCCGAAGAATATCATCAGTGACAGGGACAGTCAGTTCATAGGGACATTTTGGAGAGAGTTGTTTCGGTTGGTGGGGATAGAGTTGACACCTAGCACCATCTTTCACCCTTAGACAGATGGGTAGACTAATATTGTCAACAAGTGGGTTGAAGGGTATTTGAGGAACTATGTAGGAGGACAACATAGAACGTGGGTAAAGTGGTTACATTTAGGGGAACATTGCTACAACACCACCTTCCGATCATTGTATGGATATGATGCTCCCACTTTGGTAGACTTGGTCTTCGGGGAGAGAAGGGCTCCCAAGGCCAAGGACTGGATCATAGAGAGTCAGGATATTCTCAAATTCTTGAAAGAGAACCTGCAGTCAGAGGAAAACTGACAAAAGATAAGTGTGGAGAGGCACAGGATAGAGTGCAACCTTGAGGTTGGAGATTTGGTTTTCTTGAGAATCCAACCCTATAGACATTCATCTCTGAAGAAGAGTGGAGTTGAGAAGCTCAAGCCAAGATTTTATGGTAATTACAGGATCATGCACCGAGTAGGCAAGGTTTCTTACGAGCTAGAGCTTCCATAGGGGAGAAAGATTCATAATGTGTTCCACGTGTCTTGCCTCAAAAAGGCAGTGGGACAATTCATTAACACATCAGAGGATCTTCCCCCATCGGATGAGGAGGGACAGTTGAAGTTAGTTCCCGAGGAGGTTTTGGAGTTTCGAGAGTGGAAACTAAGGAGCAGGGTCATCAAAGAGTGTTTGATCATATGGAGAGGGCTTCTAGTAGAGGACGCTACTTGGGAGAACGAGCAGGTGTTGCAGCACCTTGGACTGGTATTGATTGAGAACAAGCAATTTCGGGAAGGGAGGACTGTAATGTCCCTTTCCAAATAGGAGCTCCAGAAAAGGAGGCTTAGTGGTCTAAACCACCCCGTTAGACTATAGCAAGGGCCAAAGAGGGGCAAACAGGGTTACTAAAGGTCACTCTAGTCACAGGTGTTATATTCAAAAAGTGACATTGAGATAACAAGCGTTAACAACGCTTTCAAGTCATTATGAGCTAAAAATAGAAGTCAACAGTGAATTAGGGTTTCAACAGTGATTTAGGGTTTCAGCATAATTTAGGGTTTTGGAAAGATATAAAGGAAGGTTCAACGACCTAATTAATCATTATGCAGATTATGACTTGTCATTTAGGAGAAGAGGCACATCTCAGGAGAGATAGTTTAGTGTATTCTAAGAGGAAGACACCAATTGGTTGATTTCGGTGTTGAAAGACACACCCTAGTCACCGGGAAGATCATCCAGGTCTTCCATCATTCTTCATTGATTCCGTAATGCTCGCATATTCCGGGTATTATCTTTTAGTTTCTTACTTGTATTCCAGCTAAGATCCTTTTGTCTTTTGTCTTTTGATCATTTTGTCTTTATTTTTTTCAACCGCAGTTACTTATTTATATTCTGGCTAAGATCCTTTGTATGTTGATCTAGTCAAGTACTGGCAGTTATTCAGCCGCATTCAGCCATTTTTTAATCCACAGAGATATCATAATACAAACTTGCAGTCCTTTGTCGTGTTTATTATTTGTATGCTGTAAACCTTTGATCCTACACACACATTAGAAGCGTTTCCCAGACTAGCCAAGTCAGGAACATTATAGAGTAGGATCATGTCCCAAGATCTAAAAGATTTGGGGGCTAAAAATGTGTTTTTCTCTACTTGCCTCTTGGTTCCCTTGTCTACTGAGAGCACTGAGAAGAAAGATGTAATCCTCTAAGTAGTGCCCCATCAAATGGGTGAGTAGAAGACATGAGATCTAAGCCTAAGGGTTTCTCCTAAGAATAATTCCAATCACCTCTAGTTTGGATACCAAAAGAAAAGTGGTTCAAGGGAATTATAAGACTTTTGAAATATGTAACTGAACTAACCATGTATATCACAATAGCAGTGGAAACTAAATATAAATATGTTATATATGTTTTCGATCATGTCTACAGTGGATCCAACATAATCTATCCTCCCTCGGGATCTAGTGCTTAGCTTCCACTGTAACAACCAAATATTTCTAAACATAATTAAGTTTCATAAGCAATTTATTTCATAAACTGAGACAATAACTTCATAGCATAATATTGATTTTCATAACAACAACTTCATTAACTTAGAACTATCAATGAATAATGATTTCATGGCAGAATGAAATAAATACATAACTTAACAAATTACATGGTTCTGATGCTAATTTATGTTGCCTTGTTGCTTTATTGTTGCCTTCCTACTGCCTGATGCACAGACCAACCCTGCCACAAACAAAGAATAACTGCCCAAAACTTTTGTCCTCCCTGCCAACTAGGAAAACTACCTAGCTCGAGGATATCTATGGATATCCTGGCCCCCGTTCCCAAAACCTCCAGCAACATGGTGCCCTTGTATGTTCCATTGTAGGGTGTTGACCCTGGTTTTGTTAGGAGGGGTGGAGGCATTTCCCATCATGTATCCTCCATTGTAGGGTGTTGACCCTGGTTCTGTTAGGAGGGCTGGAGGCATTTCCCACCGTGTATCCTCCATTGTAGGGTGTGGACTCTAGATATGATTAGGAGGGGTGGAGGCATTTCCCACCATGTATCCTTCGAAACCTGAAGTCATGGGAGAACGGTGCTAGTTCACGCTCCCCAAGATGTGTGATGATGACTGTCAGTTGCCTGCTAGGGAAGCTTGGTCGAGATAGCGACACTTCCACTTACGGGTTCTATTTGGAGTTAGGTCAATATAGTTGACGCTCCAAGATAGTCTAGCAGAGGAAGGATAGGAATGGAGATGGAAGTAGGTTACGGAGGAAGAATGAGTAGTAATAGTTGAGACAATATGGAGATTTGTCTTGTGGTGGAATTGATGTCTTCCCTTAAAAAAAAAAAGAGAAATGTGTATATATGAATACTTCTTATTACGTAACTAAACCACAGTTATTTAAAATAAATTATTAAACCGGATAATTGTAATTAAAGGATTTCTCACACAATTGATTGATTGTTGTCTTTTATAAAAGACTAGTCTCGCTGACTAGATTGAATGCATACATAAATTACTAAAGGATGGCAGTTTTGATTATTAGTACCTGCACGAGACTTGCATGTACTAGCTACACATGCATTTCTTGTACATATACACTAGTATGTATGAGCTTTCTTGACTTACTTACTGATAATGTCAATTAGTTGTTGTGAATGTGTGAATCATGCTCTTTTCCTTTGTACAATAAGATACCTTAACTTCGGGACGAAGTTTCTTGAAGGGTGGGTGTATGTAACGACTTTAGTTGGATAAATGTTTAAAGATTATAAAGTAAAATTAATTAAAGAATATAATTGTGGTTAACTAAGTAATAATTTAACTACAGATCACATTTAATGACCTGAGAAATAAATTTAAGAGATCAATGAAATATGTTATAAAATGGTTACGTACCCAACAAGGGATAACCTATTCATCTCGAGAAGATAAACATTAAAGGAAGGATCAGGGACATGCAAGGGGGTGGTTGAAGAAGTAACTACATGGGTCGGTGAAGGAGGAATAAGGGAAGGAGGGAGGTTTACATGAGGATTATTCGAACGGAGGATGAGGGGGATGGATTCTGAGGACTATGAGATTTGTTGTGAGCAGAGAGTTTCTGACTGTGGCTATTGATCAAACCGAGTTGCTGGAGGTTTTGGGCATGGGGGCCAAGTTATCCATAGATATCCTGGAGCTAGGTAGTTTTCCTAGTTGGCAGGGAGGACAAAAGTTTTGGGCAATTATTCTTTGTTTGTGGTAGGGTTGGTCTGTGCATCAGGCAGCACAAAGGCAACAACAAGGCAACAAGGCAACAAAAATTAGCATCAGAACCAGGTAATTTGTTAAGTTATGTATTTATTTCATTCTACCATGAAATCATTATTCATTGATAATTCTAAGTTACTGAAGTTGTTGTTATGAAAATCAATATTATGCTATGAAGTTATTGTCTCAGCCAACTATGAACTAGCCTAGGGGGGTCCTCAACCAAGGCATCCAATGTCTAAGTGTGTAAGGGGGTTGCAGTATGAAGCTATCCCTAGGCTCTAGGAAATGCTCTACATAAAGGCCATCTTCAATCTTGATCCCTCACTGGGGACGATAGAAACAATCTAGATCTGCTGACTATAATTGTCATCCTTAATAATATCATCCATTTCTTGTTTATTAGACAAAAGGTGGCTATGAAATTCTACATCCTTGATCTCTTGTTTGTTGGGAAGAGATGGATTTGAGAGTCTACATCCTCTTGATTCTCCATTGAAATAGATATCATACAACTATCAATAAAATTTGATAATATAAACACTTCTCAACAAAATTCAATTGGACTATTAGCTGATTGGTACCAACGTTATGCTAATACGAACTAATTTAAATTCTCATATTCATATGCTTTCCTCACTCCTCTTGACTAAGCATCCATTGTTTGTATACAACCCCTAGATGAAAAATGTCGAGAGGGTCTCCATCGTCTTGATTCTCCAAGGGACAGATTTTATACAACAATTGGATTACATAAGAACTTTTCAACATAATTCTAACGGCCTATTAGCTCAGTTGGATTGAGCGTCGTGCTAATAACGCGAAGGTCGCAGGTTTGAAACCTGCATAGACCATTGGCTATTCCTTACGGTTCGTATGTTTAATTCTGAACGATCCAGTTGGCATCCAATTTCTCTTTGAATGGCCCTTATCGCGATCAGACGGTGCGATAATTGAATCGCAATCTTATATTTTCTCTTTTCTCTTTGGATGGCACATATATTTCTTCTCTGTTCTCTTTCGACGGCACTTATATTTCTCTTTTCTGTTTGGATGGCACACATTTCTTCTCTTTGGATGACACTGATATCTCTTTCCATTTGATTGTAAAATAAAGAAATGAATGTTTAAAATAAAGAAACCCAAATCTCTTTCCGTTTGATTGTAAAATAAAGAAACCCAAAATCACAAGCCTGAATCCTCAGAATTTTTGTAAAATAAATTAATACATAAACTTACATATTTCCATGAATTTGCCATGCTGGAATTTAGTTTACACGACGAATTAATGGAATAGGTGTTTTTTGTACTTGATGTTTTGCGATGAGACGGTGCCGTGGTGTAGTTGGTTATCACGTCAGTCTAACACACTGAAGATCTCCAGTTCCAAGTCTGGGCGGCGCCAAGATCCCTTTTCGTTTCCCACATCAAAGCCAGACCATGGGAGAATTGAATCGCAGACTAAGTTGCATTCCCAGAGATTTTTCGTCTCTCTTATCTATTGCATTTATAGTCTTATGATTTTATTTAAACTCTATTGTTCATTTATAGTCTTAAAATTGTATTTAAACTCTATGGTTTCATTTATAGTCTTCTGATTGTATTTAAACTCTACGGTTGGTATACAACATATAATGATAACAAAGGAATGTGAATGTAAATTAATTCCATCTCCATGAATGAATACAATAGAGTCTCGGGAGAGATTGTGGAAACTTTAGAGGTATTTATTTTTGCTGAGGAATGTGAATGTAAATTAGAGTCTCAGGAGAGATTGGTCCACGCAGATATAGCTCTGGAAACACAAAGTATACCTATATCTCAAATAAGGTAAGGGGATCGTATACCTTACAAAGTATGGCAATTTTTAAATCATGATAATGCTTTGCAAATGTATCACAGCGTTAAGGACCTTCCTAACTAGTACTTACGTATATCAGAGCGTTAAGGACCTTGCCAACTCCAGTCTTTGTTGTTGACATTTTAGTGAAAGAAGTCAATATTACCTTACAGGAAAACATTTGACTATGCTCATTTTTTTTTAATTATGTATGAATATTAGTTGAAAAACATGTATAAATAAAAAAAGGGAAATGAATGTTGTTTTTGATAATTTTTTGAAAGTCTAGAATGCCAAGAAAATGAGTGGAATTTGGCTCCACATTTTCAAAATACATATATTATTATTGACATTCTAAAACTAGTAATGGTGTACATTAATAGGAAAATAATATGTTGAACATTTAATCAGTTTCTCCTCTCTGAGGCAAATTGTGGAATATAAGAATTGTTGATTTCTCATGGTGGTGATGGATCAAAAACATCAGAATAATTTTATAGTCACTTAATTTGCAAGCTTAATTACTTCATCATTTGCATGACTTGTAATATTGTACTAATGAGTTGATGTTATGAATTTTAGTCTAAGTGTAGAGAAACATTTTATTAAGATAATGGATGTAGGTATGTTGGTTATTGTTGAAGTAACTTTAATATACTTATGAGTAGAGAAACATTTTATTAAGATAATGGATGTAGGTATGTTGGTTATTGTTGAAGTAACTTTAATATACTTATGAGTAGAGAAACATTTTATTAAGATAATGGATGTAGGTATGTTGGTTATTGTTGAAGTAACTTTAATATACTTATGAATGTTAACCATTTTTTTACAAGATATTCGTGGCATGGACCAACAAATTAACAATTTCAGTTCATACAAGAGGATCAATGTCATTTTCAAGATGTTTTATCTTAGAATTTTTTTATCTATTAATAATCAAGTTTTCTTAACCTCATACTCCATAGACAAAGTTATATTAATTCAAATCTAGAAATTATCATCATAAGCCTTGCCATTTTTTCTTAAGAGGCTAGGGTTAGTTAGTGCTTTTTTATGACTTTGTTTTGAGTGGATATAAAATATTAAAAAAAATCCAATAAAACAAATAGGTTTCATAATTTTACCAAAAAGATTGTAATTTTTTTTATATATATATTTTTTCTTTTTGTTAAAAATTATGAAGTAACTTAAACATAACATTTTGTGAAAGTGGTGTCTCTTTTACTCTTGGAAGGGTGTATAACTTATCATAATGGAAGTATATATTTTGTTAATGTGACATTTGTTTTATACCATCAATAATGGAACCTTAGTGAAGCACTTACCACTATACTTCACAGTATTGAATCAATTAGGCATTTGTAGAATGCAATAAATTATTCACCTTAGTGAAGCACTTACCACTATAGTTCATAGTATTGAATCAATTACACATTGGTAGAATGTAATAAATTATTCTATATCAAGCTCAATCAACTAACTAAAATTTCTTTCTCTATCTTTTCCTATAAAACCAAGCCCAAATATATGAATTTTATGAAATTAAAGCTCATGGAGGGGCACACTAAAGCTCCGTTACATGAGATAAACATTAAGCATTTTATAGGAAATATGTCCATTTAAATTGTCATTTCATCCACAAATATATAATCATTAAGACTAGGCATATTTAAAAATGAAATATAGCATCAATGAAGACCCATTAATCTGTTTTCTCATAATATTCACCTACTCTCCTTTGTAGATATCACAAATAAATGAAAACCCATTCCTTTCTAGATATCACAAATCTATGCGTCCTAGTGCTTCTTCATCATACTCACTCCCAGTTTTACAGTGTTGAAAGCCAAGCTCATCAGTTTCAGAGCTTTCGGATTCTTGAGAATGATGGAAATCAACATGATATAATGAGCAGTGGTCAATGTTATAAGGATCTCTATCATTTTTCTGAGAGTCATCTATAGGATAGCCATCATCAAAATAATCTCCCCATCCTTTTCTTCCCTCCAGCGCATCTTCGATTTTGTCGAAGGCATCTTCAAAATTATCACATTTCTGAAATCCAAACTTATTAATGTCCTCATAACTACAATGGTTTATATCGTCTCTGCTAACACTTGATCTCATGGGAACTTGTTGATAGAACAACTCATCTTCGTCCAACGTTAAAATCTAAACAACAGAAAATAATCTCAATTAGATTTAGTGGTTGAATTCTGGGGTTTTAAACCAATTCTAAGTACAATTCATATTAAAAACCCAATTCTTTCCATTCTTTTGCAATAGTTACCTTTGAAAAATCGCTTGTCTCTGCATTCAAAAGAGAAGAACTCCATGCACATAGATAGGGAGGAAATCCGTAACTCAATCTCTTTGAACTCCATCCATTCCAGCGGGACTTCTTGTAACTTGGTCTGTGACTGCAGCTCATGGAGTCCAAGTCAGATAGTCCGATAGCACATATGTTTCTTGAAGAATTCATTTCAGCTGGAAAATAACAACTTGAATTATACACGATGATCTAATGGGATATTGAATAGCTACCTTGCCCTTGATTGATGGGATATTTTAAAGATACTTGAAACAAAAAAAAACTTGTTTTTATAATCTTTGTTTTTGACATTGCTTAGATATACACCAACATAGAAATTTGATTAGTATCATATTATTCGAGTGAAATAACTTGAATGTTATAAAATAGTTTATATATAGAAAAACAATTACAGTCACGAAATATGTCTTTTTAATATCTGCTTAATGAATCAAATACTATATTACAGAGAGCTTTTAAACTATTTAAAATTATTAAATAGTTATAATTTAATATTTAAAGATTTTAGAATAAAGTGAACTTCGTTAACATTCACTTCCTCGAAAGATTTTAAATTATCTAAAATTTAAATAATTATAATTTAATATATTCCAGTAGCCCATTTTCGAAACCTCTGATTTTGGAAATGCTTATATATAGAAGCACAGTAATTTATTGGTATCATATTATTGGAGTAAATTAATTTGAATGTTATAAATTATGCTTTTTAAAATTTGTTTAATAAATCCAATACTATATTATATATTACAAAGAGCTTTTAACTATTTAAAATAATTAAATAATTAAAATTTAATATTTAAAGATTTTAGAATACAGTGAATTTCATTAACATTCAATTACTCAAAAGATTTTAAATTTCATTTTTCAATTAAATGAATACAAACTATACATAATTAAATTGTAATAATGAATATTTTTCCAAATGTTAAATTCTGTATAAAAAATTATAATACTGAAATCTGTATAAGAAATGATATCTTTTATGTTGAATTATTTACTTTTTCCTAAGCAAAGTCTCATTATTTTCCATGATTATTTTTTAACCAAATATAAAACTTATGATTAACAAGAACCATATTTATGTAAAAAGTTGTTGATAATTAATGACCAATCTTCGTATATCAACCACTTTTTACATAAAAGTGATTATTTTTAGTTAATGGCCTGCATGCATGGGCACAACCATGAATGTATTTATACAATTTACATGTAATAATTAAATACTATTTAGTAATTAATTAATTATTATTTAAAATAAAATAATTAATAAATAATTAAATAATGATAATATTAAAAAAATATTAAAAAATAATTAATTAGAAATTATATAGTAATATTTTTTAATTATTAATAATTAAATTATTAATTATCAATTGATTATGGATAATAAAATAAATATTAAATAACAATTATTTATAAATTATAGAATAATATAAAGAAATAAAATAAGTAATAAAAAATTAAATACATTATTTTAATAATGCATTAATAATGGAAAAATATATTTATAGATTATAAATTCATTTAGCAAAAATAAAATAGTAAATAACAAATTATTTAATAAAGTTAATAAGAATAATAATAATAAAGTATTACATGTGATAATAAGAAATTAAAAAAAAAAAAAAGAGTATATTCTTAACATAATACATTAAAATGCATTATATAATAAGAAATTAATAAAATATAAGTACAATCCTCAAATAATATATTAAAATGCATTATATATAAATAAAATAAGAAAACATTAATATATAAAAGAAATTAGAGACATGATTTTAATATTTTTCCTTAGCCAATTTTTTGGAACCTATTGAACCGAAATAAGAACTAATAAGTTGAAATTTTTATTAAAGTAGGGCATGTTTACAATTTCAATAAGTGGTGGAAACAATCATTAGCATTTAGTCTATCAAGAAGAAACCATTATATAGATTTCTTTTAAATAAAATAAGATAATTAAATTCAATTAAAGCTCCAAAGACCCCAATACAAAATCTAAATGGTCCACAGATTGAATTGTTGCATGAAAATATAAATATTTCATTTACTTTCTTAAATTAGAGGGTATATCAAATAGAACATACTTAAACCCAACATATCTCAAATATATTTGGACTGAGGTAGCAATATCATCATTTAATTATACCCAATATAATCTGTTTAATCTATTATTAAACATTGTTCTATATTAGTAAGGTTTAATAATATCATGGATTAATAATAGAAGATATGAATGTGAATAAAAAATTGAGTACTTGTACATATATAAAAGTTTGAATTAGTTTAATTAATTATTTTAATATTTAATATACTCATTAATATTTCAAGCATTAATAAATTATATATATATATGATACTACTATAATATCATTTTTCAATATTAAAATGTTATAATGTAATAAATCTAGCATAAATAGGTCTATTGTGTAACAAACCTCCCGTTAGTTATGACAACAAGCCTTTTATAACAAGTGCAATTTTTTATTTTTATTTTTGTGTGCGTGCGTGTACAAGAGTAATAAAGACATTCTTCTATCTGTTGCAACACGATGATGAACATGACACATGCAACTGCGACCACAACATAACGACCAAAGACACACATCAAGCATCCAGAAGTAAATAACGACAATCAACCGACAACAAAAATAAGACTGACTACCCGCCCGTCCTACCTTGCAATGGTTAGGACCTCCAGGACACATAAGCAATGCTCAAGCCGAG
The DNA here is from genome assembly GCA_000966675.3 of Picea glauca. Taxonomy (NCBI): domain Eukaryota; kingdom Viridiplantae; phylum Streptophyta; class Pinopsida; order Pinales; family Pinaceae; genus Picea; species Picea glauca. The sequence goes on from JZKD02S1874846.1 coordinate 305,141, forward strand.
GTTCCCATCGATTTTGACCATTTAAGGTCTCAGGGTTGGTGATTGTTCTGAGAAACATGGAGGTGTCTACATCCCACCCCAAAGTACAAGTCCAAGCCGACAAGATAAAAGACAACATCAAGATCATCCCGAACACTTCACTCCACAATAATCAATTCTATAAATCTTTCAAAAATATTTAAAGTTTTCCCTTAAAGTATTTTTCATAAGGTATACATTGAAACACTTTATTTATGCTCAAAACGAAAATTATGTTATTTATACAAGGTCTCACATTAAACCCTCTTACACTTGGAATTGTTACAATAAATTTGATGACGCAAGAAGTAAATAACCATCTACCATACATTACATTGACATCCCTTGCGTGCAAGAAGTAAAATCTAACATTATGCAATATGTCATGCAAAACCTTAAATTTTAGGTGCACAAGAATAACTAAGTCTAAGGCCATCAACCAAAAATAAACTAGATGAAAAAAAAACTAATTATCTAGAACAACCATCTACTACATAAATCCCGATGCGTAAGAAACCCAACATCTATGAGTATCATTCAGAACATACAATGCATTGCACATGAATCGAGAAACTAAAACCATCAATATTGCATCCACATTGTCTTAAGGCCCCATCTAAATCAACATTAAATAGAATCCAATAAGCCAGTCTGAACTTCGACATAGTTAAAAATATAAGCAACATCAATTGTAGGCTAACTATCTTTACTAAAATTATAAATGAGCCAATAAGCAAATGGACATTAAATGGAACCCGTATAGCAAGGTGAAATATGCAACCCATATTTAATCCAACACTCCTTCTAACTAGCCATTAATCTTGATGACAATAGCATCCATTTCAAACTAGAAGGCTACCATTTAAAATAAACAATGAAGCAATAATAAAAGCCCTTATCACAAAGCAATTTACCAAGGCATTTAATAACATGGCATTAAATAATAAATGACCTATCAATTAAAATACCACTAACAATACTAACTACATCATGGCAGGAAACCTCATGGGGACATTATTAACTGAGTACATTCTAGCAATAATCTGACTACATTTACACATACCAAATCCATTGATGCATTACCAACATTAACAAAGCACAGAAACATACATCGCGACTAGTGTGCAAGTAGGGACAATAATTGCACTGGGAGTGAGTATAGCTACAAAGAAAATTAAAGTTTAATAATTATTTTATATTATTCTTTTTTTCAAGGGCATGGGCTCCACTTGTTTACATTACCTGGGCGCACAATTTTTGGCAAAAAATAAGGAATGTTTCAGCTCACTTACCAAGGGAGTAAAGTTACTAATTTCAGTAATTAAGGAACAAAATCCTTTTTATTTAGAAAGTTGCTCTTGAGTTGAATTGAAGGAATAGATTTTTTTGTGTTTCTTATCTAATATTGCATAAAACATCGATGGTTATAACATCCAGCTAACATTCCAGAAATCAACTAAAATTTTAAGGAGGAAGGGCATCATTGCCAAGAATGAATTTGCCAGAACAAATTTTACAGAAACAATTTCACAAAATGAAATTGCAAGAAACGAATTTGCTAGAACAAATTTTACAAAACAAAATTGCCAGAAACGAATTTTCCAGAACAAATTTTACAGAAAAAATTTCACAAAATGAAATTGCCAGAAACGAATTTGCCAGAACAAATTTTACACAAACAATTTTACAAAACAAAATTGCCAGAACAAATTTCACAGAAAAAATTTTACAAAACGAATTTTCCATTATGCAATATGTATAAAATTGTTGTATGAGTTCATTATCAGAAATGCAATTGCTATCATGGATTCACTATATAAATTGTTTTCATAAAAGGAAAATCATTGTTATTACACATTAACACTTATCACAGGATATCTACACATTAACACACAATAATAAATTAACTACGATTATACCGCTTCCATGTATATACAACAATGAATTATAACTATAACAAGGATTGTCAATGGATTATAAAACTACACAACAATAAATTAAATATGAATATACAACATGCATGTATATACAACCATGAAGAGTCAATGCAGAAGACATAAGGATCAAAGTGGTAAGTATTTAGTATGAATATCTTGGTAATATCACCATAGTATTATAAATACACTATTTCAGATGCTAGAGATAATGTTATTGGTTTATTCTCCTTATTCGCGTAATTGAATTTCAATTCTATTTACTATAATCACCACTTCAATTGCTATAGTAGAAATAAAATGCCAATCCATCGTAGGAGTAATATGATTTTGCAGTGTGTCAGCACCAAGAAAATCACGATGTATCAACCATAAGGATCCAAACCAAGGAACAATAAAACCCAACCAGAATGTTGTATGAAAACCAGTGGAAGGTGGTGTAAAATGTCAAGCAATATGTGGGGAGACTGTTGTCTAAAAAGGAGAACGCAGGAATGTCCAGCGAGATAAAAAGGTGAAGTAAAACGAGATAACAATAGACATAAACATGCCAGGTTCATGGAAAAACCTTGCCGACAATCAAATTCTACAGGGTTAATGAACGCATCAGGGCGCATGACAACAATCAGCCAAAGAAAATGACAGAGGTTGATGGTGGATAGGGTCATCCTTTGTTCACCATCCTCACACAGAAAAGAATGGTGTTGAGATCCATAGGTCTTTTATCGCTAAGGCGACAACCGTAGATCAGGCTCCTGGCTGACTACTCAGGTGATGATTAGCGTGCTAGGGACGAAAAGCAAACAATCACATGGGTCACAGTCAAACCACAGGGTTGTCGAGTCAAGGAGGGACGAACACCATGGGAAATCAATCAACCAAACAATCAGCTAGGCTAAGAAAAATGAGTCCGCTATCAATCTAAACATCCAATCCATTTCCAAATGAACATGCAGATCCAGGAAAAAGTCCGAATGCATTCTACTCTACAAAATAAAAGAGAGTATCGTTGTCTAATCACCTGCTTCGAATGACATCTCGTGCTCAATGCAACTCCTCCTCGTCAACCATCGAGACCTCATCGGTACCTCCCAGCCAATGCTAGGGGTACTCTTCTCCCCCCTTAGCCTCCCGAGGCGCAAAGGGGCCACAAACACTATCCAGAGGTTTCGTCTAGCTCCCATCTCATCTCACAAGTCCGAACTACCACTCCTCTTCGATCTGGGTATTCAAACTCCCCACAAGTAAATAAGTCAAGTCGATATTTCTGCAATGTAACGTTATGCAAACAGTTGATGATCCTTAATCCTTCTCCTTCCTTTATTTTATAGAGTTTCGAACTTCCTTTCTTTCCTAAAATCTCAATTAATTAAAGTTTTAAAAATAATTTCCTAAAATTTCCTCTCCGTACAAATGTCCCTCATCCCCTACAATCCTCCATGAATTAATTTCTTTAGTTAAGTACTTATCTTTATTTTCTTCACCCACCTAGAGTTACTCCTAGAATCACTCCTAGGTGTCCCTAGACTCCCTTACATGTTTTAAAGGCTTTCCCTATTATGAAATTGCTAATTCAATTTAAAATTAGAAAACTATTAAATGTAGATTCTTTACTAAGGTGACTTCCCGCTTTTTCCCTTAAGTTCCCCTTTTTCCTTTTTATGTTACCTCATTTCCCTAGTTTCCTATTTTTTTTATTTTCCCTCTTTCCCCTTTTACTAAGAAATCAAAAAGGCAGGTGTGGAATTTAACCCCTTTTCCCTTTTATCATTAATTTAGTATCTTTTTAAATTATCAAAAGATAATATAATTAATTCTCTCTTTACATTTTATATCCACAAATTTTATTTCTTATGAATAATTTAATTTCTTACTCCCTTCATGTTAAAATTTTTTATGAAGATCATAATTATTATTTGAGTGGTTTTTATTTTAAATTTTATTATTTTATTTTATTTTATCTATCTATTTATTTATTTATTTTATTATTATTTTTTTTGGTAGACAAAATTTTTACCCCTAGCAAAATTTTAGACTTAGAACTTAGATTTTGTACTGGGTGACATTTAATTAGGGAAATTGTTTTAAAATTTCATAACCCGTTATATGTCTTAGGGCCATCTAGGTTCATCCCTCTATCATCCTCAATGCGACGTGCCCTTCAGGACGCACTAGGTGCTCCAAGGGTATCACTCGCCTCATCTGTTCCTTTATGCGATGTGCCCTTCAAGACGCACTATGTGCTCCAAGGGTGCCACTCACCTCTTGATTGATTGATAGACATCAATAACCCCTGGAGTCAAGACTCCGCCAGGTGAACTTGTGGGAGACTAAGGGATTCTAAGGAATAAGGCCCCTGCCATATTGTGCACCCCTTAGAATCATCGTGAGCGATTGTCGCAATCTGCCCTCATGGCATCGTAGGTCCTCTCGAACTAGGTAATTGTTAACCTACAGTTTGAGCCATGGTGGGAGTGCCAGTAGGCTAAGGCAGGTCTATTATCCACACCTCTCCCTCACATCTCTGGTAGTCATGTGCGACCCCTTTACTCCATATGTGAGTCTGGTCGGCAAGCTATCGTCAGCCTGCATCATCAAGAAATCATTTCAGAACATATCCACATCATATCATCTAATCAGATGCACTAATATCACACTAAAACAATCAAACCCCAATGGCACACTCCCTGACTCGATTTGGATTCCAAGGGGTTCCATCGATGCCTCTACATCCTCGAGGTCCAAAACCCTGCACACTCTGTAAAACCGAGTCAATAACACCTGTCTATGTCAATGTAGTAAAACAACATATCATCAACCCATAATGCCTCATCATTAAAATCAAGAGTTTTAATAGCATAATAATCCGGATCACTTGCAAGCAAGTGTCCTCAAAGAATAAGTTCGCTTAGTGCGCCAGAGCGGGATGTTACATACACCCCCTCTTGGTCTAAACTTTGTCCCAAAGTTTCACAGTATAAATGATGAAGTAAAATGTATCACAGTATCATATGTCTATCTATTAAACAAAAATGGAAACTGTTGGCACATATCATATGAATCCTCCCAGGTCGCTGAGTGCGGACTATAATTGTCCCACTGGACCTTGATCTGATCTACTGTTTGACGTCGTAGCTGTCGAATGCGATGATCCAAGATGCAGACCAACTCATTCGTGAGCGTCCACTCGTCCGATACCTATAAGGAACTCATGTCAATAATATGTGTAGGATCACTAATATAATGTCTCAAAACAGATACATGAAAAACATCGTGCATACGCCTCAAGGAATCAAGCAAGGCTAGTCGATAGGCCACAAGCCCCTTTCTCTCCACAATCTTGAAGGGTCCCATGAACCTAGGAGAGAGTTTAGCTCCCTTCCCAAACTTGATCGAACTCTTATGCGGTTTAACCCGCAAGAAGACTCGATCGTCGACCTCGTAACTACGGTCAACATGGCATGCATCAACATAAATCTTCTGTTGATCCTGCACTTATTTAATCCTTTGTCTTATTGTTTGCATTTGTTATTCCATTTATTAGATCGCTTCTGGTCCCACCAAGACCCTATCCTCAAGCCGATCCCAACTCAAAGGCGTCTGACATGGTCGCCCGTAAAGAAACTCGGAAGGCGCTAACTTAATGGTGCTCTAGTAACCGTTGTTGAAAGAGAACTCTACTAGAGGCAAAAATTCTTCCCAATTCTTTTGAGGGTCCATTACGTACATGTCCAACATGTCCTCCAAGTTTTGGTTCGTTCGTTCAATCTTCCTGTCAATCTCTGGGTGATATGCAGTACTAAAGTTAAGTTGGGTTCCCAAGGCCTTTTGGAAACTCGTCCAAAATCATCCAGTAAACATCGATCCTTGGTCGCATATAATCCTCTTAGCCACGCCATGCAACCTCACAATCTCACTAATGAAAACTCTAGCTATGTCAGGTGCCTGATACGTTGTACGCACAGGAATAAAGTGAGCACTCTTCGTCATAGTGTTAGGGTTGAGGCTACTTTGTCTCTACCTGCAAAATTTATAACCCGAACTAATTGATCTATGCCACCTCTCTGAAGAAGAAGATACTCCCAAACTATTGAAGGGGCATCAAGAAACACTATATATGGACCAACCCAAGCCACAAATTGGTTGCCTTTGAATTATCAGATATCTATAATTAATTTTAATAGGTTTGATTTGATTTCTAATTTTCAGCAATTTGGAGCAAGTGGAAGTAGTGGTTATAGTAGCATAGTGAGTGGAGCTTTTGTTAACATTATAATTTATTGAATTGGATATGGAATTGAAAATTAGATGATAAGATTTTTTATTTTGAACATGATAGCAGGTGATAGAACCATCATAACTTTCATGCAGCAAGAGGCCAAATTCTTTTTTTGCATGAATTGTAGATTATCCCATGGTTTTAGAAATTTCAGTTGGTCTAGACACTTTCATCAATAGAAAAATTTTATTTACAACTTTCATCATTTTCTTACAGATTTCATACTAAGATGAATAAAGCTAGAAAAATCCCAAATAACATCTTTACACAAAAAATAAAAATCAAGTCAATTCTCTACATGGAATTCTGTTGGGTGTGTGCACAAAGTTGGTGGACTAAAAATGGCAAGGGGGTCAGTAGGAACACACACCCACAAGAACACATGGACGTTCCTAGTAACGTGCATGTGTTCCTGGTGTTAGAGGTTTAGAAAATCCTAAACCTCCACTCACCATGCCAAATACGCATGTTGGAAGGAACGCACACGTGTTCCTATTGTGCTCATTTTTTAAGGGATTGTGGGTGCAATTTGTGCCCATTTGCACATTGTTCCTCTCATGTTTCCTTGTTTGATCAAGCAAAGAGGAGGAGTAGAGGAGGGGAAAATCTCAGGATCTTTCCATTGTGTCCTTTTCCACCCAAGTATGATTGATTTATCTTCATTTCATTTGTTATCTTTGTCTCTTCTCTTGTTTTATTTGTCCCCTCATTTTATTTTTCTCCTCTCTTTGTCTCCTCCTTTGTTATCTCTGAACAATTAACTAATATTGTACAAGTTTTTTTCAAGTTCATTGTAAAGATAACACATGATTTTTCTTTTTTTTTCACAAAATTGTGTTAATGATTTTGTTGAGATAAAATGAAATTTTTGTTTGTAATACCTTTGTCATAAGTGCACTTATTAAATTTCCTTGTTAAATTGCAGCAAATATTATTAAAATGGAACCTGGAAACAATGAAAATTGCCCACAAGAAAACAATGGTGAGGAAAACCTCAACCCACCACAACCACCAAATATAAACATACAGATTGATGAGGGGTTATATACTCTGATATCACTTGTAAATGATTTAAGGGGAACCAGAGAACCTAGTCTAGAGTCCTTCGCCACTTCATCGGATGTCATTGTGAGCTCCATTGCAAGTGTCAAAGGGAAATTAACCTCTATTTTTTAATACTAGGCTAGAATGATCGAGTATTACAGGATTGGACTAGATAGAAACTAAGTTAGAGTCTTGGGTATTAGAAAACAATATCAAATGTCCCTTTTTATTGATCCTCGAACTGCACAACAACCACATGTCGCCAAGAAACACATTTGTATTGATTGGTGCACCCACCCACAAATTCTTCAAAACTAGATGGATAGGTGGTTTATGGTATTTGATGCACTTCCCTATAATAACAGGGAGGTGCCTTTATATTTTTTGAAAAAATTATGGGAAAAAATTTTTTTTTGGTAACCATGTCAACTACTTCGACAATGGTGAATTCCAGGGGTTGGGCCTAACCCCCCATGCTCAACATACTTATGTTGCAGAGGGATCGCAACAAGTACATGTAGCTATATCATCCTTGACTCAGAGCCTAGTGCAACATGATAGATTTGTTCCACTATTGATTCGTAAATTATCTTTAAAGACTTGGTTGAGTTTTAAGCATGTGTTCAATTACCATTTAGGAATTAAGGAATGGATAAGAAGTAAATGAGAGATCATTTCAGCCACCATAAAGAAATGCAGATCAAAATATAATCATAAAGAAAAAAAAAACCACAACAATAAGGTTTTTAACAGAGTTGAACAAGATTGCCTACGTCTTTGGGCCTTTGTCTCAATGGGGGAGGATTTCTTATTTCTCTTAAATTCTTCAAAATTAAACCATAAATTTATCAAAAGGATTACAAACTAGTTTGGTTGTGTTCTACTCGACCTCAAGAATCCAACACAACTGTCAGCACTAAAAAAGGTTGAGCGTAACTCCCACAATTGGCCTCCAAATTTCGCTTCGTCAATGGCTTCCCTGAATAAAAATGGCTTCAGGCTTCACAAAATCATCATCATTCTGCTAATATAGACCTCCTGGTCTATCAAAAACCTTTGATTTATATAGGATTTTAGATGGGGATCCTATACCAACTTCCTCCCAATATTTGGCCTTAAAAAGGGATCTAGATCCTCGATTTTGGGCAAAAATCTCCCAAAATCAGCATAAAAAAATCCAAAAAATCCATATAATATGGTTTTAAACACACAAATTAGAAAATTGGGCATGCATCCCCTTTTCTCCGAGCCCCTGATCATGTGGGGCATGCCATATGGCCATGTGTTGAGCATTGGCCCCTAGACTCTGATGCTAACCCACCTTTCTAGGTCACATGAGAACGACATATGGCAATGTACCAACCTCCCTTGCACCAAAAACTATGGCTTGACTCCTAGTCCGTAGCTCTGGTCATGTGGGGTGCCATGTGGCCTAGCATTGCCCCCCTCTGACCGAGGATTAGCCCTAAACCCGCACACCATTCGAACTTAAATAAATAATATACCACATGTTTTAACAAGTGGCATGTGCACCCAGGTGGCTAGCATATTCTGGTTAGTCTGTTGCCTCACCTAGAGGTCAAGGTTTTGAATCCTTCGTAGGTGGTACAAAAATTTTTTACAAAGTCCACATTGGCTAAATCTGGCATGCCATGTGGCGCCCTGTGATTGGGCCATGTGTCACCTCTGGATTGGCCTGTATAATCCAATGATCATGCATAGTCACCTACCACATCAATTTCCATGTCATTATCATACAACCATGTGTCGTACCCTGAGCCTTCCATGTCAGTATCCATACATCCAAGTCACCTCACAAGTCACCTACCACGTCAACATCTGTATTGCCCAATCACACTGCCACGTTAGCATCTGTAGAACCACCTGTTATCCATACTTCGATGTGTCAGCATGTCATTGGGCCACGTAAGTGTCCGTACAGTGCCACATGTCAATTTTTTATTTTTCCACAAAAGCCCCTGAAAATACCAAAAACAAGTGACACGTGTCACCTCCTCGTCCTGCCACGTGTCCCTGTTGATTTCATCATGACATCGTGCTGACATCACCTATCGTACTACTAATGTCAGTAGTATGACCTATTGACTTTGACCAGTTTACTTTGTTTGCATGTTTGGGAAATCGATTAGAACGTGATAACTTTCACATACAGTGCCCAATTTTGGAAAACATTATATGGATGGAATCGACGTGACGAGCCCGACACAATGGCATTGGTTTCATCTGATTCTGAGAACTTTTATTTTTAGGCCTTCCTAGATCCATTTTGGATCATGCCTGCCCATTAAGACCTTTTAGTCCTCCATTAACCAGTGATCAACTATGGTATAGGCCACCCCACTTTTCCTTTGTCTGTAAAATCCATCCCATGCACGTGTCGCATCATAATCAATTGCAAAAAAAACCATGAGAAATGAGAGCATATTGTTAGCCACTTGAACTCGTTCCCATCTCACTGAAGCCACTACCATCCATGTTGAAAACATTAGCAGGGATAACATAAAAAATATGACTGCAAATGAACTAATATGTTTGATGTTCTTGCACAACATTATCTTATCTTGAAGCAAAGTATGATTTAATTTGCATTCGACAACCATCTCATGTTCATGATTAATATCAACTACTTTTCTTGGCACAATTATAGGTGTGTTTCTTGCATAGGTTTCCTTCCTTAATTGTTCCATTATTTGAAGAGATTGATTTTCTTTTAAGTGAGGAGCATGTACAACATAGTCATTGCCTTCTTTAGTGAAGTGATATTGATTATGTTCCATGTAGAAGATTTTTTTCCGATCATACAAATAAGGGTTTCCTAAGACCATTCCACATTCATTGAGTGGCACCACATCACACATTACCTCAGCCACAAACTTTGATGAAATTGCAAACTTTAAAGTGCATTGATTTGTTATTTGCAAATAATGATTGTTTCTTATCCATTTAAGTGAGTAAGTTTTATGATGCATCTTAGTGTTTAATACCAATTGTTTAACCACTTCCTATGAAATCAAGTTAGATTGAGATCCACTATCTATCAATGTATCGATATTAGTATGTTTCATTATCACCCTTATGTGAAACAATTTACTTCTAGAATCATATCCATCACCAATTTTTCTTGTCAAACGAACTAATGTGATTTTAGTCTCATCACCCGAATCACATCTCAGGTATGTTGGTTGTGTTGTTGTTGCAACTGGTTTCCTCCCTTTTCTCTCTTTGAACATTTCTCATTGTATAAGTTAACCACAGGGTGAAATCATGAAGGTGGGTTACACTTTTGCTTGTTTTATGACAAAAAAAACTGTATTTTCACAAGTTATTCAACTTCCGACATATAAAAGTATTTTTTTTATTTTGAA
>JZKD02S1874846.1:315811-351345 GCA_000966675.3 Picea glauca
ATAACAAGTTTCTAAACATCGCAACTCGATGTGTGGCAATTATATAGAACATCTTTCGGCCGAACTTTGTTTCGGCCGAAAACTTATTCGGCCGAAAGATTATTCGGCCGAACAATTTTTCGGCCGAAAAAACATTGCCGGAAAAAAATTATCCAGCCGACCAAATTTCTACACGCAAATCGAGGGCCCGGTTATGGCTCCGTTCGATTTGACGTTTATATTTTCGGCCGAACAATAGTTCGGCCGAAAATAATTTCTTTCGGCCGAAAAAATCATTTAGTTCGGCCGAAAAGCGTTTTTTGGAAAATTTGGAGACCCGATTGTCACGAAAGTGTAACCCACCTTCGTGATTTCACCCCACATTTCTCATTACATAAGTTACAATACATAGTGGAATTGTGAAGGTCACTCCTACAAACACACAAATTAATAGATTATAAAGACAAGAATTCAAGGCTATCATCGAAGGATTGAGATGGGGGGTTGACCTACTTTGAAGTATCCACCAACGAATGTGTTATTCTCCTACCATCTAAGGTTGAAGAAAGTAATCTTTATATAGATGAATCACTTGAAGAATTGGGTGTAGCATAGGGAATGCCTGTTTTTCTAGAACGGGTAACCTACTCTCGAGCGCTAATGAAGGAGGGTTTTCTATTGGTCTAGTATAAACTATCTTGAAATCCTAGCCAACTACTCTACATGAGTGTCATTGTCAAGAGTAGGATCATGCATGAATATTAAGTTTATTATTATGTATGAATATTAGTTGAAAAACATGTATAAATAAAAAAAAGGAAGGAGATCGTATACCTTACATGTGATAAGAATAAAGTAAAAAAAAAAAGTACATTCTTAAAATAATACATTAAAATGCCTTATATAATAAGAAATTAATAAAAAATAAGTACATTTCTCAAATAATATATTAAAATTCATTATATATAAATAAAGTAAGAAAACATTAATAATCTGCTTAAACATTAATAATGCATTATATATAAATAAAATAAGAAAACATTAATATATAGAAAAACAATTAGAGACACGCACTATTTTTTTTAAATATGCTTAATAAATCCAATATTATATTAGAGAGAGTTTTTAATTATCTAAAATCTAAATAACTATAATTTAATATTTTCCCCTAACCCATTTTTGGAACCTATTGGAGTGAAATAAGAACTAAGAAGTTGAAAGGGCATGTTTACAATTTAAATAAGTGGTGGAAACAATCATTAGCATTTAGTCTATCACGAAGAAACCATTATATAAGTTTATTTTAAATAAAATAAAATAATTGAATTCAATGAAAGCTCCAAAAACTCCAATACAAAATCTAAATGGTCCACACACTGAATTGTTGCATGAAAATATAAATATTTCATTTACTTCCTTAAATAAGAGGGTATATCAAATAGAACATACTTAAATCCAACAAATCTCAAATATATTTGAAGTGCCGTAGCAATATCATTATTTAATTATACCTAATATAATTTGTTTAATCTATTGCTAAACATTGTTCTATACTAGTAAAGTTTAATAATATCATGGATTAATAATAGAAGATATAAATGTGAATAAAAAATTGATTACTTGTACATATATAAAATTTTGAATTAGTCTGATTAATTATTTTAATATTTAATATACTAATTAATATTTTAAGCATTAATAAATAAATAAATTATATATATATATATGTGTGTGTGTGTGTGTTTTCAATCAATATGATACTACTATAATATCATTTTTCAATATTAAAATGTTACAATGTAATAAATCTAGCATATATAGGTCTATTGCCTTGAGATCTAACATCTAAACTTTAATACTCACATGAGTGGGAGCACAAAGGAGAATGATATTCTATGAAGAAATGATACTCGAATAAGTTGTTGGAACTAGATATGTCATAGTAGTTGGAAATCTAGAAATGTCTTTGGAGTGGGGCAGTGTACAAGAAAATATTAACAACTAAAAATTTCCACACTTGATACACTCAAGGACCTTCAAAGTGTTCCATTTTCCGTGCCTCGGAGGAGAAAATTCAGAATATATTTGTGGAAAGTGTTTTTTCTCTTCAAGTACATTAAAAGATCTAGGACAAATAGTCTCCCTCCCAAAGGATTGGAAAATTATGTTTCTCAATTTTCTAACAACATATATAGGAAAATTGATTAATAAGCAACATGTAAAATGAGTAGGATATAACACATTAAAACATCATATACAATGGAACCAAATTTTAATAAAAAATTACAAAATAATATTAAAATTTTCAATATAAAAAGGTAAGTCACTCAAATAATCACATTGAAAAAAATGTACAAAAATATCAATCTAGCTAGGTACCATGAAACCTCCATAAACAACTCTTTGTAATCATAGAAACAAACTAAATTCATTCTAATGCATGAAAAATTAAAGATGTAAATAAGATAAACATTTAATTAAATCCAAGAATGAATCCTATCTCCATTAATTCAAGTATTACAATAAAAGTTCCACCTAAATGCACTATCCTTAAAAGTGTGTATTACTTTGCAAAGAAACATACAAATCAATCAATGTTTAATAATAATAAAAATTTTGATTAACTATTATGAAGATTTGCTAATTCATATAATAAACTTATACTTTACATTTGCTTAAAGATATTTTGTAAATCTCTTTAAATTAAAATAATAAAAGAAAACATTTAAAAACAAAAGAAAAAGTCATAATGAAATAGGCATTTGGAGTTGTCTTGACTAAACTATAATTTTTAGATCAAAATAATTTGTATGGATGTTAAAATGTCAAACCTTGAAGATAATATAACAAATAGAAAGAAATATTTAGATGTAAAATAGATCTATAAATATTAATGAAAAGAGTGATTCCTTAAGAAACATGAGAATAATGATATTTTTAAATAAAATTGTATAAGGGCACCAAATGAAATTTATGTATGGTTTTATATGCTTCTGGCCAAGTTGATATTCTTGTGGATATTTTGTAATGTGATTATTTGAGTAATTCATAATACTATAAAGAATAAAATCATTCAAAGACATAAAAAATTGAAATTGTAAATCACAATAACTAGTTGATTAAATCTAAGAAATTATATCTTCATTCATGAAAGTGTTAGAATAACATATCCACCTAAATAAGCTACTTCTAAAAAGTGTATGAAGTTACAAATTAATGCACAAAGGAATGGAATTTAAACAATAATAAGAACTTTTATTAACTAACTATTATGTAGATTTTACTAGTTCACATAATAAACTTATCCTTGACATTATTTAATATCTTTTTTGAATATCTTTAAATTTACAAAATAGAACAATTGGAAAAAATCACAATTGAGGTAGATATTTAGAGTTCTCTTAATAAAATAAAAAAAAGTAACGTTTTAACATTAAAATTACTTTTGAGGAAGATAGAAAACTTAGGTAAATGCATTTCCTTCATTAATAATATTTACCCAAAGATCATCAACCTTGGATGAGATTCACTATGTTTATCCTCTGTAGCTAGAATAGATTGACAAAAATATATTAGAGATTTATAACATACTAAATATATGAAAATGTAAATGCAAATATGTGAAAATAAATTTATGCTTAGGAAGTTCCAAGTTGGTGATAAAGTCCTTAGAATATTAAACTACCTTCATTATAAATGGAGAAAGTTCTCCTTAGTTGGGTAGGCTTGGGGTTGTCCCGTAATTATTCCAAAGAACCTACATAATATTGAAAATAACTCATCTGTGTTAAATGGTAAATATATCAAACATTAATGCCCCCTATCTCAAAAGATATTAAGTTGGTGATAAAGTCCTTAGAATATTAAACTACCTTCATTATAAATGGAGAAAGTTCTCCTTAGTTGGGTAGGCTTGGGGTTGTCCCGTAATTATTCCAAAGAACCTAAATAACTCATCTGTGTTAAATGGTAAATATATCAAACATTAATGCCCCCTATCTCAAAAGATATTACTTTTAGAACATGCTTTTGCCTTTCAAAATTCACGCCATATTTATTGAGATAGGTTTTTATCTATTTATCAATTATGTATGTTCCTACAAATTTTGATTATGCCACCATCTTCACCTTGAACATGACATTCAACAAGGTAGAACACAATTCCACATATAGTGCATGCATATTTGAATACACATTCTAGTAGAGCTTATGTACTTGTCAATCTTGCATAGATTCATTTTGCATGCTTATGCATTGCATCAAGCATCTCGTAAATTTTAACCATTGCTCATTTCATACAAACTAAAATACAAATGTGTTTCAACATGTTTTAGATGCAAAACCTACCTCCCACCTATCTAGTCAAACCACCCCAACCTCAATCTTCACTTAGACATGGGCATTTTATGCCATTACTAGGACATGTTACTTAGTGATAGTGAGACAATCCCTCTATTCACACTCTTTCTACATCAGAACTTATTGGTTTGGAATTCTTGCTGATGTAATGGTGTTTGACATATTTTTGAGGATGCACATAAGATAAGTTTAGTAAGGTTTAACAAACTAAGTTAAAAACATTTCTCATTACATAAGTTACAATACATAGTGGAATTGTGAAGGTCACTCCTACAAACACAAAAAGAAATATAGTATAAAGACAAGAATTCAAGGCTATCATCAAAGTAATGAGCTGGGCGGTTGACCTACTTTGAAGTATCCACTAACGACATGATTCTCCTAACATCTAAGGTTGAAGAAAGTAGTCTTTATATAGATGAATTACTAGAAGAATTGGATCTAGCATAGGGAATTCCTCTTTTTCTAGAATAGGTAATCTGCTCTCGAGCGCTAATGGAGGAGGGTTTTCTATTTTTCTAGTATAAACTATCTTGAAATCCTAGTCAAGTACTCTACATGGGTCTCATTGTCAAGAGTAGGATGATGTCCCAACATGTAATAGATTTGGGGGCTAAAAATGTGTTTTCCTCTGCTTGCCTCTCAGTTCCCTTGTCTACTGGGAGCATTGAGAAATAATATGTAATCCTCTAAGTAGTGTCCAATCAAATGGGGAGAAGACATGAGATCTAAGCCCAAGGGATTCTCCTAAGCATAATTTCAATCACCTCTAGTTTGGATACCAAAAAAAAAGTGGTTCAAGGGAGTTATAAGACTTTCTGAATATGTAACTGAATTAACCATGTAGATCACAATAGCAGTGGAAATTAAATATAAATTTGTTATATATGTTTTCCATCATGTCTATAGTGGATCCAACATAATCTATCCTCCCTCCGAATCTAGTGCTTAGATTCCACCCAAATTTAATGGGATCCAACTCTGAACTAACCTAAGGGGATCCTCAACCAAGGCATCCAATGTCTAAGTGTATAAGGGGGTTGCAGTATAAAGCTATCCCTAGGCTCTAGAAAATTCTCTACATAAAGGCCATCTTCAATCTTGATCCCTTACCGGGAATGATAGAAACAACAATTTGGTCCCATAGTTATGCTAACAACAACTAGTTTGAACTCTCATATTCATATGCTCTCTTCACTCCTCTTGACTAAGCATCCTTTGTTTCTATACCACCCCTCGATGAGAAATGTCGAGGGTCTACATCGTCTTGATTCTCCAAGGGGCAGATTTTATACAAGAAGTATTTATACAACAATTTGATTGCATAAGCATTTTTCAACATAGATTGATTGGCCTATTGGCTCAGTTGGTTAGACCGTCATGCTAATAACGCGAAGGTCGCAGGTTCGAGACCTGCATAGGCCACTGGTTATTCGTTACGGTTCGTCTCTTCTCTTTTGAACGATCCTGTTGACATCTCATTTATCGCGATCAGACGGTGTCAAACCATGCGATAATTGAATCGCAATCTTATATTTATCTTTTCTTTTTGGATGGCACTTGTATCTCTTTGCGTTTGATTGTGAAATGAATGTTTAAAATAAAGAAACCCAAAATCGCAAGCCTAAATTAATAAATTAAATGAATTCTCAGAATTTTTGTAAAATAAATAATACATAAACCTACGTATTTCGATGAATTTGCCATGCTGGAATTTAGTTTAGAGGACAAATTAATGGAATAGGTGTTTTTTGTACTTGACGGGAACATAACACTGATGTCTTGCGATGACACGGTGTAGTTGGTTATCAAGTCAGTCTAACACAGTGAAGGTCTCCAGTTCAAGTCTGGGCGGCTCCTTTTTCGTTTCCCACATCAAAGCCAGACCATGGGAGAATTGAATCGCAGACTAAGTTGCATTCCAGACCATGGGAGAATTGAATCTCAGACTAAGTTGCATTCCAGATATTTTTCGTCTCTCTTATCTATTGCATTTATAGTCTTATGATTGTATTTAAACTCTATGGTTGGTATACAACATATAATTATAACAAAGGAATGTGAATTAAATTAATTCCATCTCCATCTATGAATACAATACAGTCTATGATTGTAAATGTAAATCAATTCCATCTCCATCTCCATGTAAATTAATTCCATCTCCATCTATTTAAAATCGTTTGTCTCTGCATTCAAAACAGGAAATCCACTCCAGCTGGACTTCATACAGTATTAATAATACATGGGCACTTGATCTCATGGGCACTTGCTGATAGAACAACTCATCTTCGTTTAACCCTAAAATCTTAACAACAGAAAATAATCTCAATTAAATGTAATGGTTGAATTCTAAGGTTTTAAACTTATTCTAAGTACAATTTATATTAAAAACCGATTCTACTCTTTCTTTTGCAATAGTTACCTTTGAAAAATCGTATGCAATAGTTACCTTTGAAAAATCGTATGTCTCTGCATTCAAAAAAGGATTACTGCATTCAATAGCGAGCATTCAATAGCTGGACTTCTTGTAACCTGGTCTGTCCTTGGAGCTCATGAAGCCCAATATGTTTGTTGAAGAATTCATTTCAACAAACCTTGAAATATACACGATGATCCGATTGCAGCTGTTCTAAGAACCTCAAACGCTTATCGAAAATCACTTAAAACACAAAGAACCCAGTTTTTGGCGTAGTGATGCTTAGATATACAACAGCTTAGCAATTTGATTTGTATCATACTAGCATAGTCACATAATTGTGATTGATGAATGCTGAAAGGCATATAAAATGTAAAACGTCTGAGGAAAACTCAGGGATAGGTGAGGAAATTTGTGGTTAATAATTCAAACGTGGTAATATTAAATGTTAATCATTTAAATGTGGCAATCATATAATGCTATAGTAATTTCTTAATATGATTAGGTAAATTTAAAAGGTAAACATGATAAGGGATGAATTAAAAAATACAAGGAGATTATAAAGAGTAAATCACATTCATTGATTTGGTAGGACAACTAAAAATATTTCAGCATCTTTAATTGTTAGCCATCAAATTAGAATTTTAAATTAAAAGATGATTAATTGTGCCCATTACCAATAGA
Organism: Picea glauca; assembly: GCA_000966675.3. Lineage (NCBI taxonomy): Eukaryota > Viridiplantae > Streptophyta > Pinopsida > Pinales > Pinaceae > Picea > Picea glauca. The sequence continues at coordinate 323,250 of JZKD02S1874846.1, forward strand.
TATATATCTTTCGACATAATTATTAGAGCAAATTAATTTAAATGTTATAAAACAATATATATAAAAAAACAATTATTAAATAATTATAAAATAGTAACTATTTAAAATTATTAAATAATTATAATTTAATATTTAATATTTAAAATTTTTAAAATACAGTGAACTTCATTAACATTCATTCATTAACATTCATTTACTGGAACGATTTTAAATGTCATTGAAAAACGAATACAAGCCATACAGAATGAATTCGTAATAATGCATATTGTTCTTAATGTTGAAATCTGTATAAAAAATTATAATGTTGAAATTTGTATAAGAAATTATATTTCTGATGTTGAATTGTTTTCATTTCCCTAAGTCCTAATTAATAAATAATCAAGTTTTGATTTGGTTAATGGGTGGCAAATAAAAATAAAATTGGGTTAATGGGTGGCAATCATTTCAGTTAAAATTGTAGTTTGCTCATTTCTCTATCTAGTTTTTCTATTGTTTTCTATCTCGTTCATTCATTACCCTGTTCATTTTTCCAACATGAAAATGTTGATAGTGAAGTTATGTTGTGTATTTCACATCCATGTATGTATCCTATGTATTGAGTTCGGGTTTCTACTTTTCTTTATAGGATTTTATCTTTTAATTATGAATTTGAGTTGTGTTCTCAAGTAATTAAGGCAACTTAAATATACTGAAGTATTTTTTTAGCTTCTTGAAGATTAGATGATCCATTGAATATTAAGTATAATGGTTGAAATTAATAGAAATCTAGTAACTTTATGTCTTCAAAATTATCAAAGTAGTCACTATTGGAAGGGAAATTTCTAATATGTGGTTATTATCAAGAGGTTTAACTCAAATTTTTAGCTCCATATTCCATTGAACACTTTTTATTCACATATCAAATACTTAAAACACTTTTGATTATTCAATCCAAAACTTTCAGGTTTTGTTTGACCTCATATTAAGGTAAGAGACAATTTTTGTGAAATGTTCCGTTTGAAACTTAGGAAAAATATGATATATTTATATGCATTATACTGAGGGATATTAATGGTGTACTTGAGGTTAGCATTAATTCACAACATTAAATGTTTACATTGATTCCATGTTTATTTCATATTTATGGCATAACTATTTGTTACGTGTCCAACAACAAATGATGAGTCCCATTTGATGTCCAGTAGTGGAGGTTGAGTTTGATGCATAATTTGCTTCGAGTCTTTGGCTGGTGTGTTTCTCCTTTATTACTTCTTATTGAACTTGCTCGAACCTAATATTACTAAACTCATTTTTAGATCACTGCATAGGAAAATAGTTGATTTGGACCCATCCTATAGTCACAAGGGACACATCAATGAGTGGGACTCGCTATGTTAGGGTTGAGGCTACTTTGTCTCTACCTACACAATTTATAGCCTGAACTGAAAGAACCTCAGAATATTGACATAGGAAATGTACCAATTGATCTACGTCAACTCTTTGAAGAAGAATATGCTCCCAAACTATTGAAGGAGCATCAAACAACACTAGAGATGGACCAACCCAAGCCACAAATTGGCTTTCTTTGAATTATCAGGTACCTATAACTAATTTTAATAGGTTTAATTTGATTTCTAATTTTCATCAATTTGGAGCAAGTGGAAGTAGTGGTTATAGTAGCATAGTGAGTGGAGCTTTTGCTAACATTATAAGTTATTGACTTGGATATGGAATTGAAAATCAAATGATAAGATTTTTCATTTTCAACATGATAGCAGGTGATAGAGCCATCATATATTTCATGCAGCCCTAACCCTTGTTAGGTCCTCGTCTCCCCAGGTGAAGGCCTAACCCCCCATGCTCAACAAACTTATGTTGCAGAGGGATTGCAACAAGTACATGTAGCTATATCATCCTTGACTCAGAGCCTAGTGCAACACGATATATTTGTTTCACTATTGATTCGTAAATTATCTTTAAAGACTTTGTTGAGTTGTAAGCATGTGTTCAATTACCATTTAGGAATTAAGGAAAGAATAAGAACTTAATGAGAGATTATTCCAGACACCATAAAGAAATGTAGATCAAAATATAATCATAAAGAAAAAAAAAACATAACAAGAAGGTTTTTAATAGAGTTCCGCAAGATTGCCTACGTCTTTGGGCCTTTGTCTCAGTGGGGCAAGATTTCTTATTTCTCGCAAATGCTTCAAAATTAAATCATAAATGTATCAAAAAGATTACAAACTAGTTTGGTTGTCTTCCGCTTGACCTCAAGAATCCAACACAACTGTCGGCACTAAAAAAGGTTGAGCGTAGCTCCCAAAATTGGCCTCCAAATTTCGTTTCCTCAATGGCTTCCCTGAATAAAAATGGCTTCAAGCTTCACAAACTCATCATCATTTTGCTAATATGAACCTCCTAGTCTATCAAAAAAATTTGACTTATATAGGATTTGAGATGGGGATCCTATCCCAACTTCCTCCCAAGATTTGGCCTCAAAAAGGGACCTAGATCCTGAGTTTTGGGCAAAAATCTCCCAAAATCAGCATAAAAAAATCCATATAATATGGTTTTAAACAAACATATTGGAAAATTGGGCACGCGGCCCCTTTTATCCGAGCCCCTGAGCATATGGGGCAAGAGATATGGCCATGTGTTGAGCGTTGACCCCTAAAATCTAGTGTTAATGCACCTTTCTAGGTCACATGAGAACACCATATGGCCAGGTGCCAACCTCCTCCACACCAAAAACTATGGATTGACTTCTGGTCCATAGCTCTCGTCACATGTGGCACCATGTGGCCTCGCACTAGCCCCCTCCAACCATGGATTATCCGTAAAACCACGCACCATTTCAACTTAAATAAATAATATACCACATGGTTTAACAAGTGGCATGTGCACCCAGGTGGCTAGCGCATTGTGGTTAGTCCATTGCCTCACATGGAGGTCAAGGTTTTGAATCCTTCATAGGAAGAACAAAAAAAATTTGCATAGTCCACATTGGCTAAATCCAGCGTGCCATGTGGTGCCCTGTGATTGGGCCACATGTCACCTCTGGATTGGCCTGTACAATCCAATCATCATGCAAAGTCACCTACCACATAACCTGTCGTGTCATTATCATACAACCATGTGTCATACCGTGGGCCTTCTACGTCAGTATCCGTACATCCAAGTCACCTCACTGGTTACCTGCCACGTCAACATCCGTATTGCCCAGTCACCCTGCCACGTTAGCATTTGTACAAACATATTTCATTTGTACTACCATGTGTCAACCTATCATTGGGCCACATCAACATCCATACAGTGCCACATGTCAATTTTTTATTGTTCCACATAAGCCCTTGAAAATGCCAAAAATGAGTGACACGTGTCACCTCCTCCTGTTGCCACATGTCCCTGTTGATTTCATCATGACATCATGCTGACATCACTTGTTGTGCTACTGATGTTAGCAGTACAACCTATTGACTTTGACCATTTTACTTTGTTTGCATGTTTGGGAAATCGATTAGAACGTGATATCGTTTGCATACAGTGTCCAATTTTGGAAAACATTATATGGCCGAAATCGACTCCACAAGCCCGACATAATGGCATTGGTTTTGTCTGAATCTGAGAAATTTTATTTTTAGGTCATCCTATATCCATTTTGGATCATGCTTCCCCGCTAAGACCTTTTGGACCTCCAAAAGAGTATTAACCAGCCATCAACTGCAGTATAGGCCGCCCCACTTGTCCTTTGTCTTTAAAATCCATCCTGTGCACCTGTCGCATCAAAATCAATTGCAAAAAGACCATGACAACTAAGAGCATATTGTTAGCCACTAGAACTTGTTCACATCTCACTGAAGCCACTACCATCCATGTTGAAAACATTATCAGGGATAACATCAAAAATATGACTACAAATGAACTAATATGTTTGATGTGCTTGCACAACATTATATTATCTTGAACCAAACTATGATTTATTTTCCATTCGACAACGATCTCATGTTCATGCTTAAGATCAACTACTTTACTTGGCACAATTATATGTGTGTTTCTTTCATATGTTTCCTTCATTGATTGTTCCATTGTTTGAAGAGATTGATTTTCTTTTAAGTGAGGAGCATGTACAACATCTTCATTGCCTTCTTTAGTTCCTTCTTTAGATAAGTGATATTGATTATGTTCCATGTACAATATTGTTTTGCGATCATACAAATAAGGGTTTCCTAAGACCATTCCACATTCATTGAGTGGCACCACATCACATGTTACCTCATCCACAAACTTTGATGAAATTGAAAACTTTAAAGTGCATTGCTTTGTTATGTGCAATTAATTATTGTTTCTTATCCATTTAAGTCAGTAAGTTTTATGATGCATCTTAGTGTTTAATACCAATTGTTTAACCACTTCCTATGAAATCAAGTTAGATTGAGATCCACTATCTATCAATGTATCGATATCAATATGTTTCAGTATCACCCTTATGTGAAACAATTTACCTCTAGAATCATATCCATCGCCAATTTTTCTTGTGAAACCAACTAATGTGATTTTAGTCTCATCACCTGAATCATATCTCAAGTATGTTGGTCGTGTTGTTGTTGCAACTAGTTTCCTCCCTTTCCTCTCTTTGAACCACTTTTGTCTCTTCTCTATATGCAATTGCCAGCAATGGTCATCATCACACCCTTCTTTCTTGCAATGCTTGCAAGAGACCTTCTCTTCCTTTCTTTTCACTGAATTTTCATTCTTTTCATTCCCTTTTTGTTTATCTTCTTTCCTTGAAGATGATTCCCTAGATACACCAACTCTTGTTTTCCCTGCTTCAATATACGTTTCTTGAACATAAACCTCATCAAGATTAGTAGGTCCAAACATAAATACAATGTTATGAATATGTTCATGTAAACCTCCTATATACATTATAACAGTTTATTGTGTATGTAATGGAATATTTAACATTAATGCCATCGTACAAAATTCGTATGTGTATTCTTGCACTGTTTGTCCTTTTCTTAGTTTAAGACTTTGTCCTTCAATTGAAACCTTTTCCTTATAACCCAAAGGATTAAATTTCTTTCTAAATGCAAAAACAAAATATTTCCATGATGGAAATACATTACCAACTTGTTGCGTACCATTTTGCATCTTACTCTACCACCAGGTGAGTGTTATACCTGCAATATGAAGGGATGGAAACTTGATCTTGATTGCCTCGTCCTTGACTTGTTTCACACTACAATAAAATTCCATCTATATGACCCAATTATCAAGCCTCTCAGCATTGACTTCGCCATCATACATGGGTAATTAAAATTTCACATCAAGCTTAAGTAATCACATATCATGTTTATGTTTATTGGAATGTTTTCTTGTGCTAGAAGTTTCAGTTGTACTTGAAGAAGAAGAAGATGATGGAGATGAAGGAGGTCAAGGAAGAAGCTTAGGACGATCCTCTCCTTCTTCAATTTTGTCTTTTTTTTAATATTTCCCTTGGAAATGCCTCTTCTGTTCCAAGTAATCCTCATATAATACCTTTACCATCTCAAACATGGTGAAAAAAATATTTTGCAACTCTATATCATTCTGAGACATTCCTTCCTCAGATGCCATCTTCTCACTCTGAGAATTCCTCTTTATCGAACCAATCTCTAGATCTCTTTCTACAAGATCACCTTCATGACAACTTATATTTTCACTAGTAATCATGCAAAATCAAACAATCAACTGTCAGTCGGCTCTAATACCACTTGATATGTATATGATCTTTAAATACTTGGTTGAGTTTTACGCATGTGTTCAATTACCATTTAGGAATTAAGGAAAGAAGAAGAACTTAATGAGATATTATTGCAGCCATCATAAAGATATGAAGATCAAAATATAATCATAAAGAAAAACAAACCATAACAACAAGGTTGTTAATGGAGTTTGGAAAGATTGCCTACGTCTTTGGGCCTTTGTCTCAGTGGGAGAGGATTTCTTATTTATCTTCAATGATTAAAAATTACATAAGAAATGTATCAAAAGGATTAAAAACTAGTATGGTTGTGTTTTTCTCAACCTCAAGAGTCCAACACAACTGATGACAATGAAAAAGGTTGAGCATAGCTCTCAGAATTGGCCTCCAAAGTTTGTTTCCTCAATGGCTTCACAAACTCATCATCATTCTACTAATATGAACCTATTGGTTGGTCAAAAACCTCTTATTTATATATTATTTGAGTTGGGGATCCTATCCCATATTCCTCTCAATATATGGCCTCAAAAAGGGCTCAAGATCCTCAGTTTTGGGATAAAAATCTCCCAAAATCAGCATAAAAAAATCTAAAAAAATCCATATAATATGGTTTTAAACCAACAAATTGGCAAATTAGGTGTGCAAACCCTTTTCTATGAGGCCCTGGGAATATGGTTCATCCCATATGGTCATGTGTTAAGCGTTGGCCCCGAAACTCCAGTGCTAAACCCCCTTTCTAGGTCGCATGTGAACACCATTTGGCCAGGTGCCAACCTCCCTCACGCCAAAAACTCTAGCTTGACTCCTAGTCCGTAGCTCTGGCCACGTGTCACACCATGTGGCCTCATGCTATCCCCTTATGACCAGAGCTTATCCCTAAACTTGCACACCATTCAAACTTAAATAAATAATATACCACATGGTTTAACAAGTGGCATGTGTGTCCGGGTGGCTAGCACATTGTGATTAGTCCATTACCTCACTCAGAGGTCAAGGGTTCGAATCTCTTATGGTGGAAAATATTGCTAAGTGTTAAATCCATATGCAATTAATGGTGCTTAAGAACCTAAATTTGACAAAAGACTAAAGTTTCATCCTAGTCATGACTCCAAAAACCAATAATAAGAATCATGTAGGCTAACATAATCACAATAGAAGCAAGGCTGCATGGAAGCATCTACCTGTCGCTATGCAGTTATAATAAAATAAAAGTTATACATATATCTACTAGCTATGTTGTTATAGACTTTATAGCCCCCACCACATCTGTAACAAGACGAGTAGGTAAATGACAAATCATAACTATCTTGCCATGTATGGTTGCATATACATGTGTTATCATGCTATAAATAAAACACACATTTATTGCCATGTACTGGTTGTTGAAAGTGTGACATGTCCAGAGAAATGAGAACCTACATATATGATAAGTTTTTTTATTTCACATTGCTATTTCTATATACTGAGACTAACCTTTAGAAATGCTAAATCCTCTCCAAAATTGTCAACACACAAGCATATTGGCATGAAATCATATGGACTAGGAGGTCCAATTCATCTAGAATTTTGTACAGACATGCCTGTACAATGAACTCATCAATCTCAAATAAGAATCATTCGAATAAAGGCTCAAAATATATTTTATATTTATAAACCAATATTTTTACTTCTTAGATCTTTCCTTTTGTTTGGGGCTTGTTAGCACATATTCTTTCAAAGGGATATTGTGCCTAAGGTGGGATAGCATTCTCAGAAACACATATGAGACCCCACTAGATGGGCTCACAGAGGAATCAAGTTTAGAGAGTCGATGTCAAATTATTTGGTTGAGAGTCGTAGAAATCTAGACGGACGGTGGAAAGCTTCGAGCAGGAAATTTCTATTTTTTGTGAGCCTTCGGATCAGACAGAGTTCTGAGGAGGATAAGGCTTAGATATATTCAGATCTTGAAGCTTAGGAGAGATAAGATCAATAGATCCAAATAGATATGAAACATTGGTTTGTTTTGGAATATCGAGGATCGCGAGTTGGGAGAACCAGGTTTTGTCTTGGGTTTCAAATCCCCGATACCTAAAAGTCGAATTGAATTTAGGTCGTTGGTTGTCTCGACGTCATCAGGACCATCCATTTTGAGGGGACGCATGGAGAGAGTTCATCATTTCACTGACTCTCTATTGAATAAAGTCAATGGAGGGAGCAACGAAAACTCACAATACGTGAAGTTTCAACACACTCGTAAGGTATTTGGTCACATTCAATGATCATATGGAAGAGAAATAAGGGAGGAGATAGTAGGTGTTAAGGTGCCAACTCAAGGATCATATTTCAGGATTTCGGAGGGTAGAGTGTTGGGCTTGTATTTTTCCAATACTCCTGGGTCCTGATACACGAAGTGCCTTTGGTGTTTAAGAAAAGATTCATAACCCGAGGTCATGTCAAAACGATGGATAAGTGTTGTGCCAAGGACCGAAGGTTCCTGTATTGATTACAGAAGGAGAGCAGCAGGGCTCGAGGTGTTGAGATTAAATCGACAAAGTCATGGGAACCGCCTAGAGCATCCACGGATGTCAGGGCTCATCCTGATCCCAATAAAGACAATTAATGAAACTAAAGAAGTTGGTTCAAACCTTGTTTTGACCATAAATGGGAAGCGTGGAGGCTTGATCATAGAGGCAAGTTCAGAGCCCAAAGTCACCCTATCATGATTTTTCCTACAAATCCCATGTTGTCTTACATCTACATCTGACAAAGGAAAGATTACGTAGTATGACAGAGGGAGGAGAAATGCGAAGCTTCGAATGTAGTGATCATAATGTGTTTCTATAGGGAGCAAGTCGCTCTGAGTATATATACTTAGTTTCTATATTTTTTAGTGGTCGATGGTTGAGCTAGGCTCACGTATTGTAAAGTTTTGATGAAGCACTAGTTTCTCTGGTGATATATCTGTATTTGAGACTTCTTGTTCAATGAAAGTCATCTTCTTTTCATATCTTTGTAAACAGTTGTGTTAAAAAACTTGGAATTATAGGATCGAGTCAAGGGTATTTGTGTTTTTGTGATGTACGTTTGATCATAGCAATATTATCACCATTTTTAAGCAGTTTCCTATGTAGTTTTCTCTCTCTTACACTGAGTACCTCAGAATTGGAGGATCCAGTCGAGCTATTACAGTAACATTGTGATGTAGGTTTGATCACTTTGTTGATGTGACTGTGTCATCTTGGCACATTTCAGTGTCCTATTTTTCTTCTCCAATCTACTGTAAGGCTTGATGCCCATAGCAGTCTTGTCGACCACTCTCACCAAGTCTTCCCTCTACTCATTTTAAACTCAACTTCTTGACTAAAGTTAGATCAAGACCTCACCTACTCATGCATGTCTGGCCTAGTTTTATGATTTAAAGTGATATTCTCTTGGGTCTGCACCCATTCGAACACCCCAATTTATTATCGTGACATATAAAACTGCTGGGTATCAGGCTTACCTCTGCCGCAATCCATAGGTGACTTCTTGTGCTAACATTTCTGGCATCATTGTCGAGGATGAAATTGAAGATTTAACCTAGGTAGAATGATAATGTTAACTAGTTCTGAAGGTGCATCAGAACTTAGTACTTCAAAGACTACAACTGTGAACCTGGCGACTCCACTGTGGCAACTCCAATGTTTCCACTTCACTGTTTCAGTTGTGGCTACTTTTAGCATGCCTGAAAGATGACCCTGAGTATCTTTCTTTAGAATATTTTCAATAGCTTCTTTCTCAGATTGAGAATTTCCCTGGGGGAATGAAAACGTTAGGACTTGGCATTTTATGGTGGACAAAGACCAGACACATTCAAAGTTGTGCATCATTCACCTGGTGACTCCACGATTCAAGGATCGATTGGCAACTCCACTGGTTCGAAATGGAAAGAATCCTGGCTTGAAGGTTTTCTCCTTTTAATTTTTTGGTTGTTCATGGTTTTCCTAATGTTGTCCCTACTCCAAATGAACAGGGTGATTATTTTTCCATGTTTAGTGAGCGTAAAGAGGACAACCTTGCTCAACATCACCATGATTTTCATGAACTCGTGCATAAATGGGAGATACATCATGAGGACGTATTGTTGAAGATGTTTGTGTTCTTGTTAGTAGGTGACACTCGTGAGAGGTATCATTATTTACCTCCCGCTAGCATTTCTTCACTGGGAGAATTTCATGGAGCCTTCACTAGGCATTTTCAAGCCTTTTGTTCCTGTTAGTTTATTTTTCATGATTGTCGTGAGGAATATGAAGACAGTGATCAAAATTTGGTTGATTCGGATAGAGCCTGTTGGGATGAGGACCATGAGGAGGAGGAGAATGCTGTGGGTGAGTTGACATAGCTGGTAGAATATCTCTCTGCAGAGATAGAAGAGTTGAAGGAAGATCATGACTACTGCCTTTTTGAAGAAAATACAGAGGATTTTCCAGTTTTTGAAGCAGATGTTCTTGACAGGCCTACTGATGATGAGAGTGTTGAATATTCCATGACCATAGAGGCCTTTCATTCCACTCCTAATATGCCTGTTGTTCCAATCTATGATGATTATTCAGATGAAGAGCAGCGGAGCCCCACATCGTGGTTTGTTGACCAGAGGAGTAGCCAGCTTGTATATGACAATTGCGAATCATATTTTGAGATGGATATCCAGGTCTTCCAAGAGTAGATTGCATATCCTTATCCTTTTCTTGTTAAAGAAGAATATTATGAAGAAATCATCTATCGTGGACCTATTGAAATCACTGAGAAACAGTTTGAAGATAAGACCTTTCCCACGGGTCCTGTTTATGATGAATATGAATCTGACCCTTGGGAGAGCCAAGAAGAAGAAGAGGAAGAACCAGAGGAGAAGCAAAAGGGGAATTTTATCTTTTGTCTAGAGCCGATCAGTGATTAGCCATTGCCTGAGATCAGTCTGCCTGCGACAAATTCTCATCGGCTTGCACCTACCAATGATATTCAGCCTTGTATGAGCAACTGTGGAACAGGGTAGGCTTTCTCTTACCCACTTCGCAGGATTTTCCACTCATTCTATGATCTTGTCAGCAAGTACATGGAGTGGAATTTCCTTCATACCTTGGAGCCACCCTATTTCATCTCAACTTTAGCCTTTGAAGAGGGGATGAAGGGTGTAATCATTCTGCTATCACGGTTGCATCATCTGCTAGTGATCATCGACAAAGTAAAGGAGCTTCCGGTTAGGAAGTTAGTTGAATGGCTATGGTGGAAATTCGCTTTCAGCTAGAACCATGTGACGAATAAATTAGTTTAGGACTATACATAAATAATCTCTTTCAAGCATGTGTGTTTATTTTTGTTTTTACTTTCGGCCTGTATTTTCAGCATGTGTTTTGAGCTTGACTCCATAATCCAACAGAAGGTGATCATAACTACAAAAGGAGATATTAGAGCCTCGCAGGGAGGACTCTATCCCCCATGGAGCCTAAAGAAATGTTAGCACCAAAATTCACCACATTACCTATAATTTTTATGTGTCACGATTATAAATTGGGGTGGTTGAATGGGTGAAGACCTAGGAGAATATCACTTTAACTCAGAAAACTGGGCCAGACATGCACGAGTAGAGGAGGTCTTGATCTAAATTTAATCTGAAAGTTGAGTTTAAAATGAGCAGAGGGAAGACTTGGTGAGAGTGGTGGACAAGACTGCTGTGGGAATCAGGCCTTCCAACATCTTGGAGAAGAAAAGAAGGACACTGAAATGTGACAAGATGACATACTCACAACAACACAGTGATCAAACCTACATCACAATGTTATTGTAATAGCTCGACTGGATCCTCCAATTCCGAGATACTTAGTGTAAGAGGGAGAAAATAACACAGGAAACTGCTTAAAACTGGTGATAATGTTGCTATGATCAAACATACATCACAACAACACAAACACCCTTGAATGGATCCTCCAATTCCAAGTGTTTTAACACAGTTGTTTACAAAGATATGAAAAGAAGATGACTTTCATTAAACAAGAATATGACTTTCATTAAACAAGAAGTCTCAAATATAGATACATCACCAGAGAAACCAATGCTTCATCAAAACTTTACAATACGAGATCCTAGATCAACCATCAGCCACTACAAAATATAGAAACTGAGTATATATACTCAGAGCAACTTTCTCCCTACAGAAACATGTTTTGATCACTGCATTCAAAGCTTTGCATTTCTCCTCCTTCTGTCAGACTATGTAGGCTTTCCTTTGTCAGACACAAATCTAAGACAACATGTGCTTTACGGGAAAAATCATGACAGGGCGAATTTGGGTTGTGAACCTGCCTCTACGATCAGGCCTCCAGGCTTCCCATTTATGGTCGAAACGAGGTTTCAACCAACTTCTTTAGTTTCATTAATTTCCTTTATTGGGATCAGGATGAGCCCTGACATCCGTGGATTCTCTAGGCAGTGCCCATGAATTTGTCGAATTAATTTTGATGGCTTGAGCCCTGCTGCTCTCCTTCTGCAATCAATACAGGCACCTTCGATCCTTGGCACAACTCTTATCCATTGTTTCCAAACAACCTCAGGTTATGACCCTGCACTTAAACACCAAAGGCGCTTCATGTATGGGGACCTGGGAGTATTGGAAAAATACAAGCCCAACACTCTACCCTCTGAAATCCCAAAATCCGATCTCCAAACTGGCGCTTTAACACCTACTAGGTCCTCCCTTATTTCTCGTCCATATGATCATTGGATGTGACCAAAAACCTTACGAGCATGTCGGAACTTCATGTATCATGAGTTCTCATTGCTGCCTCTGTTGACTTTCTTCAGTAGCGAGTCAGTGAAATGTTAAACTCTCTCCAAACGTCCCCCCAAAATGGACGGTCCTAATGACGTCGGGACAACCAATGGCCTGAATTCAATCCAACTTTCATGTATCGGGGATTTGAAACCCAAGACAGAACCTAGTTCTCCCAACTCACGATCCCCGATATTCTAAATGAACCAACGTTCCAGATCTATTTGGATCGACAAATCTTATCTCTCCTGAGCTTCAAGAGTTGAATGGATCTCAACATTATCCTCCTCGCAAATTTGTCTACTCTGACAGCTCACGACAAATCGTAATTTCCCCCTCGAAGCTTTCCACCATCTGTCCAGATTTCGCCGACTCTCAGCTAAATAATTTGACGTCGACTCTCTGAACTTGATTCCTCTGCGAGCCTAGCTATTGGGGTCTCGTCTGTGTTTCTGAGAACGTTGTCCCACCTCAGGCACAATATCCCTTTGCAAGAATATGTGCTAACAATGGTGATTGAAAATGAACTACAATAATGTTCAATTAGATGTTCAAATTAAAATGTAATAAAATGATGAATGAATTTATTTTTATTTTAAATTTATTTTTTTTAAATGTAATTTTTTTATTTAAAATATATTTATATTAAGTTGTATATATAATATAAACAAATAAAATTTTGATTATTAAATACCATAAAATATAAATATTTAAATGTTAAATAATTAAAATCAAAATTTTTATATTATTTAAAATAAAATTTTGGTAAATTACATATATATATATATATATATATATATTGATCAATATCTATTAATTTATTTTTTACTTTAAGAAAATTTGTGTAATATCACAATCATACGGTGTCAAACCATGTCATAATTGAATGGCATTTATATTTCTCTTTTCTTTTTTGGATAACACTTATATTTTTTTTCTTTTTCTTTTCTTTTCCTTTCTTTTCTTTTTAGATGTAAATCAAAATATATATTTAATTAAATCCAAGGATGAATCTTATCTTCATACATTAAACCATGCAATAATTGAATCACAATCTTATATTTCTCTTTTCTTTTTGGATGGCACTTATATTTCTTCTATGTTCTCTTTGGATTGCACTTATATCTCTTTCCGTTTGATTGTGAAATGAATCTTTAAAATAAAGAAACCCAAAAATTTTGTAAAATAAATTAATACATAAACTTACATGAATTTGCGAGGCTGAAATTTAGTTTACACGACGAATTAATGGAATAAATGAAATAGATTTTTCGTCTCTCAAATCTATTTCTCATTTATAGTCTTACAGGATACAACAGATGAATCTTATAAGGGGATCTTATACCTTACAAAGTATGGCAATTTTTAAATCATGATAATGCATTGGAAATATACATCATTTCTTTCGAGAGAAGCCACGATAATAAACCGAAAATATCCAGCATTTCTTTCCCTTTTATATTTTAAAGTTTCATGGCATACTCTTTTCGTTGAACCAAGAAAGCTTAAAACTGATTCTTAATTATGTATGAATATTAGTGGAAAAACATTTTATACATAATATACATTTTATTAGTGGAAAAACATTTTATACATAATATACATTTTATACATAATATGTATGAATATTAGTGGAAAAACATTTTATACATAATATTTATTTTATATATTAATATGCTCATTTTTTTTATACATTTTTATGCTTAAAGGTGTACACCCATTGACAATGGGCAGATTTAATAGGGGTTTAGTGTTTAATAAGTTTTCTATGGACGTGATTAAATATGGCTGCAATATTCTTAGTAGTGACACAAAATAAATAGATGTGATTTCAATCATTAACTTCCTAGCTATTATAAAGACATCTCTTTTATGTGTTTACTTTTTTACATTTACCTAATCATATTTAAAAATTACTTTGATAGCTAATTGATTGCCACGTAAGTGATTACCATAAATTAAAATATTAACACTAGATAAATGAAGCTCAATCATTTATTTGTTAATCAATAATAAAATTTAATATATTCTTTTAAGGATTCTTTTCATCTTATCAACCTTTCGGCGTTGATCAGCCACAATTATGTGGCTGTGCTAGTATTATGCTCATTTTTTTTTAGTATATATGAATATTAGTGGAAAAACATGTATAAATTAAAAAAAGGAAATGAATATATATATATATATATATATATATATATATATATATATTTTAAAGGTTTTGAAAGTTAAGAAAATCAAATTTAGCTCTGTGTTGTCAAAATACATATATTGCCACTGATATTCCAAAACTATAATGATGTACATTAATATGCAAATAGTATGTTGAAGATTTAATAGATTTTTCTTCATTCTCACCCAAATTGTGGAATAAAAGAATTGTTGATTTCTCATGGTGGTGATGGATCCAAACATCATAATACTTTTTATAATTACTATGACTTCATTTGCAATCTTAATTACTTTATCATTTGCATAGCTTGTAATCCTGTAATAATGAGTTGACTTTATGAATTTAAGTCCAAGTATAAAGTATAGAGAAACATTGTATTAAGATCATGGATGTAAGAATGTTGGTTATTGTTGAAGTAACTTTAATATACTCATGAATGTTAATCATCTTTTTCCAACTTAAAAAGACAATATTATCGTGACATGGACCAAAAAGTTTGCAATTTCACTTCATACAAGAGGATCAATGCCCTTTGCAATATTCTTTTACCAAGAAAAATGTTATGTATTAGTAACCAAGTTTTCTTAACTTCATACTGGATAGAAAAAGTTATATTAATTGAAATCTAGAAATTCTCATCATAAGCCTTGCTATTTTTTCTTAAGGGGCTAGGGTTAGGTAGTGCTTCTTTATGACTTCGTTTTGAGAGGATATAAAAGATAAAATAAATAGGTTTCATGATTTTAGCATTTTTTTTACAAAACATTTTTTTTTTTTTTTTTTTTTTTTAAATTATTAAGAAATATGCCCATAAGAACTACATCTTGACCCAATTTATACATAACATTTTATGAAAGTGGCATCCGGTTTACACTTGGAATGGTTTATAACTAATCATAATGGAGGTATATATTTTGTTGATGTGACATTAGTTTTAGACCATCAATAATGGAACCTTAGTTAAGCACTTACCACTATACCTCACAGTATTGAACCAATTACACATTGGTAGAATGCAATAAATTCTTCTATTTCAAGCTCAATGTACTAACTAAAATTGATTTCCCTATATTTTCCTATAAAACGAAGCACAAATAAATAAATTATATGACATTAAAGCTCGTGGAGGGGTACATTAAAGCTCTGTCACATTTCGTAAACATTACACATTTTATAAGAAATATGTCAATGTGAATTTCCATTTCATCCAAATATATATAATCATTAAAAGTAGCCATATATAAATGGAATATAACATCTTATTATGTGGAAATTTATATCCCTTAAGATGATATTCACGTACTCTCCTTTCTAGATATGACAAACCAATGAAAACCAATTAATATTTTGCCCATAAAATTGAAAGGAAAAATATACGAAACAAAACAATGGGTATCCACCTTCATCTAACTTTTATATAAAAAAAATAAAAAATTGTATCCTCCTCTAATAGAATAAGCTATACATTGGTGAAAAAGTAAACCAAGAAATAATGTATGCATAAGAGAATATTTCTAACAATTAACTTTATAAAACAAACAAAAGAGTTCATGGTGGATATGACATAATCTATCCTCCCACATGATCGGGTGTTTAGCGTCCACCCAAAGCTAATGGGAGCCAACTCTAAGTTGGCCTAAGGGGATCCTCATCCCAGGTATCCAATCTCAAAGTGTGTAAGGGGGTTGCAATATCAACTTATCCCTAAGCTCTAGGAAATGCTCTACATAAAAGGCCCTCATTGATATCAACCCATTGAAGGCGGGAATCCAAATGATTTGGGTATACAACCTATAATTTTCATCTTTAATAATATTTTTCATATTTTTCTTATAAGAAAGGAGGTGTCTAGGAGAATCTAAATAACCCTCAGATGGGGTAAGGAGATCCATTGATATACTTGTTGGTTGAAGGAAGCAAGAAACCTATGTAAACCACAATCATGCTCTCTTGGAGAGGGGAATTGGGAAATGGCCTTCAAAAAATGGTAGGAAAATATGTATATTGGTCCTTATTGGAGACTGGGCAAATAAATGTCTAGAGATGATGCAAAAACCCTACCAAACAAAAGAAAATGTCAATTTGTAAGGGTTATGCTACAAACTTTCCTTGAAAGATGGGACAATGAACTATCCTCTTGCATTTGATAATGTGGTGAAGAAATAGGATTTAAACTCTCTCGATGCAGGCCCAATCCTACTTGATCAATCTAGGTACCCATACCATTGAACCATACAAAATAGTGGATCTAATGATGGAGTTCATGAGGTCCAGTTTGGATGATATGTTTTGAAACTCATGCTAGAAACACTATCTATATAAGAGTGAGGGACCCATACCCCTTATTCACATGTGGTTGGAGACTCTTCCTCAACCTAAACCTAGGCCTTGAAAAAATAACCCTCAGATAGTTGTATGTAGTGGTAATATCCACATCTTCCCCCCAAAGTAAAAGTAAAAACCTGAAACGATATTCTTCATATAAAATAAGGTCATCACCTTGGTTTTCCTAAGATTTATTTTCAAGTCCTAAGGTGAAAAATATTAAAAAAAAATTAAAATGTACTTGTATACCCTTGGGTGTGGATACCAAAAAGAAAACATCATCAAGAAAAAGGAATATGGAGATAAGAACATGGTGGAGGAGACAATAATCCCATAACTAGATGTATTTGTGCTTTCTATATAAGTATTGAATGAGATCAATATAGATTAAATTGAAGAAAACATGTACATTGAAGGGAAAAAATCACAAGAGAATGGTGTTGAGACAGAATTACAGAATTTGACACGCATTATTACGTGAATTTAAAGAAGCACACAGCCGATGTTGCACTTACCAACAACGAGACGCAAGCATATGTCAATACAGAATTGCAGAGCTCGTCATTTTTCTCAGATTTTGTCAATACGGACAGTACTGTCACAACATCGAACTACTGTCACAACATCGAACCAGATGAACATGATTTCACGCTGAAAGCTTTAAAGAAAAGATGATTTTTTTTTTTTTTTTTTACAGACAAGTCGAAATTTGAAGGCAGGTAGCGTTCTGATTTAACGAAAAAAATAATGTTCGAAAAGAATAACCAGTCAGCCATAGCTGAAACGAAAGGCTTTACAAAGTAAATGGAGAATAATGAAGGAAGACATGGTTGAAGCCTGGTCCGGATCAGAGAAATCATTCAAAAGTTCTCCGCATCATTTTGCGTTCGTAAGCTGGGTCGCGAGAGGTCACAAGATCGAATCCCATGAGCAAAGAAATAAAATCACGGAGCCATCGTTGAGGAGGGAAGTGATTTTCTGATTTCATGCCTTGCCCTTACCTCGCCTCTACTCTGTAGCTGCTGCCATTTTTTGTCTTTGAATAATAGTGTATTCTGAAGAGTGCCATTGTTGCAGAGCCACTTGGTGATTAGCATCCAAGCAGAGTGAAATTTCATGTTATACTCATGTTCAGCATGCAGACTGCCACATCGCCACTTAACAAACGGTCACTGCACATGGTAGCATTTTCAGTTGGGGAAAATTACTAAATAAAAACAAACATTTATTATTTACAAGTAATGTTAGCAATATTTTTCCAGAATTTCTCAGTTGGGAAAAAATTACTAGGAAAACTTATACTTTAAACTAAGATTGAGGTGCAAAATTTGGGTCCTTTTGCAATAATAGGGTCATTTGAACCACCAATCAAACATCAGAGAAATGTTTTAAACTAATAATTGTCGAAAATGTTTTTGTTAAAACTTTGGTTAAACTGCTAATATTTAAATACGTCAAAAGAAACTAATACTAATAAAATATTATTATTTGCTAACTAACTCCATGACATGTCAAATAAATATTATAATAATGAATTAGTTAGATCTCTCCTCAATCCATGGTTTACCATGTTACAGCATGTGGACATTAGTCTCTCCAAAGCAATTCTTCCTTATCCAAAAATAGTAGTAGTATGCACCAAATAATGTTCATGAAGGGGACACACCACCAAAAATAGGCATCAAGCCAATTCAAATGCCAAGTTTCCACATGGAATGTTCCCTCCAAGAATGTGCATGCATGCAAGCACTCCACATGTGTGAATTCCAAGGTAGCCAAGTACATGGATGAATGTGAAAGATGCCAAGTGGATGGGGTGTCCATAACAAAGTATGTGATCAATGCCTAGCCTTGCCTTGCCTTGCCTTGCCTTGCCTTTGATTGCCTTTCTTTCCTAGCCTTTCCTTGCCTTTTCCTTTCCTTACATTCTCTTACCTTGTCTTGCCTTGCCTTTCCTTTCCTTTCCATGTCATGTGTTGCCTTGCCCTGCCATGCCATGCCATGCTTTGCATTTCCTTACATTGCTATGCCATGCCATGACATGTCTTACCTTGTCATGCCACACCTTTCCTTTCCTTCCCATCCCATCCCATGCCTTACATTTCCTTTCCCAAAAGACTGTCAATCCCAACTAAAACCTCGATTACAATACAATGGCCCATAGAAGTCTCGAACTTGTGATTTTTGCATTCGTAACACAATGCTCTAACTAACTAAACTAATATGTGAAATGGTCATAAAAATGTAGTTTTTAAATTTTACTATATCTTGTGAATTGTTTGGTACATGGATTGAGAGGTTTAAATCTTTATTTTTACATTTTGTCTAAATCTTGGGGAATCATTAATTGATTGATTCAAAAAAGGTTGGCTTCTACTACAAACCCTAAGCTAATACCAACAAGAGATGGGAATCTCTATCCCAACTAAAAATTCTATTGAACTAATAAGAAAAATGATCATAAAAGGTAGTTTTGGTGGGCATACCTATCCTTCTAGCTTTTATCACAAGGGACAAAGGTCTCATTGGGGATTTGAACCTCGGTAGGGATAGTGCAATACCTACCTCCCAACTATCTAGTCAAACCACCTCAACCTCAATCTTCACTTAGACATGGGAATTGTATGCCATTACGAGGACATGTTGCTTAGTGATAGTGAGACAATCCCTCTATTCACACTCTTTCTACATCATAACTTATAAATAGTTTAGTGTGTTATTGGTTTGGAATTCTTGGTGATGTCAACTTAAAAATAGTTTGGTGTGTTATTGGTTTGGAATTCTTGGTGATGTAATGGTGTTTGAAATATTTTTGAAAATGTAGATAAGATAAGTTTAGTAAAGTTTAACAAACTAAGTTAACAAAATTTCTAAGTACATAAGTTACAATACACACTGGAATTGCGAAGGTTGTTGGACCTACAAAGACATAAAGCAATAGAGTATAAAATAAAATAAAATTCAAGGCTATCATCGAAGGAATGAGCTGTGGGGTGACCTACTTTGAATTATCCACTAATGAATGTGTGATTCTCCTACCATCTAAGGTTGAAGAAAATAATCTTTGTATAGATGAATCACTCGAAGAATTGCATCTAGCATTGGGAATGTCTCTTTTTCTAGCAGAGGTACAACCTCCTCTTGAGCGCTAATGGAAGAGGATTGTCCATTGGTCTAGTATAAACTATCTTGAAATCTTAGTCGACTACTCTACATGGGTCTTATTGTCAGGAGTAGGTTCGTGTCCCAGGATCTAATAGATTTGGGGCTAAAAATGTATTGTCCTTTGCTTGCCTCTTGGTTCCCTTGTCCACTAAGAGCACCGAGAAGAATGATGTAATCCTCTAAGTAGTGTCCAATCAAATAGGTGAGTAAAAGACATGAGATCTAAGCTTGAGGGCTTCTCCTAAGCATAATTCCAAATTCGTCTAGTTTGGATACCAAAAAAAAAGTGGTTCAAGGGAATTATAAGACTTTCTGAACATGTAACTGAACTGACCACGTATATCATAATAATAGCAGTGGAAACGAAATATAAATTTATTATATATGTTTTCCATCATGTCTATGGTGGATCCAACATAATCTATCCTCCCTCTCGATCTAGTGCTTAGCTTCCACCAAAATTTAATGGGAGCCAACTCTGAACTAGCCTAGGGGTCCTCAACCAAGGCATCCAATGTCTAAGTGTGTAAGGAGGTTGCAGTATGAAGTTATCCCTAGGCCATTTGGCTATTCGTTACGGTTAGTCTGTTCTATTTTGAACGATCCTGTTGACATCTCATTTCTCTTTGAATGGTACTTATCGCGATCAGACGGTGTCGAACCATGCGATAATTGAACTTATATTTCTCTTTTCCTTTTTGAATAGCACTTATATTTCTCTTTTCTTTTTGATGTGAATCAAAATATACATTCAACTATTTTCACACATTGAACCATGCGATAATTGAATCTTATCTTCATACATTGAACCATGCGATAATTGAATCGCAATCTTATATTTCTCTTTGGATGGCACTTATATTGTTATATGGATGGTACTTATATTTCTTCTCTCTGTTCTCTTTGGATGGTACTTTTATTTCTGTTTTCTTTTTGGATGGCACTTATATTTTCTCTTTGGATGGTACTTATATTCTTTCCGTTTGATTGTAAAATGAATGTTTAAAATAAAGAAACCCAAAAAATTTATAAAATAAATTAATACATAAACTTACATGAATTTGCCAGGCTGAAATTTAGTTTACACGACGAATTAATGGAATAAATGAAATAGATTTTTCGTCTCTCAAATCTATTTCTCATTTATAGTCTTACAGGATACAAAGTATGGCAATTTTTATCATGATAATGCATTGGAAATATCCAGCATTTCTTTCCAGAGAAGCCACGATAATAAAACCGAAATATTTTTTTCACTTTCATATTTTAAAGTTTCATGGTATACTCTTTGCGTTGAACCAAGATAGGTTAAAACAGATTCTTAAATTTAATAATTAAATCAAAACGTGTTTGATATTTGAGTATTTGTTTTAAATTCTTAACAGTGATGAACATTTTCATTTTTTTTTTAATTATACATAAATATTAGATGGAAAACATGTATAAATTAAATAAATTAAAAGAGAAAATGAATATATATATATATATATATATATATTCATTCATTTTCTCTTTTAATTTATTTTGTAAGGTTTTGAATGTTAAGAGTATGAAATTTGGCTCCATGTTAGTCAAAATACATATATTGCCATTGACATTCCAAAACTAATAATGGTATATATTAATATACAAATAGTATGTTGAATATTTAATAGGTTTCTCCTCATTCTCACCCAAATTGTGGAATAAAAGAATTGTTGATTTCTCATGGTGGTGATGGATCCAAACATCATAATACTTATTATAATTACTATGACTTCATTTGCAAGCTTAATTACTTGATCATTTGCATAGCTTGTAATATTGTAATAATGAGTTGACTTTATGAATTTTAGTCCAAGTATTAAGTATAGAGAAACATTGTATTAAGATCATAGATGTAAGAATGTTGGTTATTGTTGAAGTAACTTTAATATACTCATGAATGTTAATCACTTTTTTTCCAACTTAAAAAGACAATATTATCATGGCATGAACCAACAAATTTGCAATTTCACTTCATACAATAGGATCAATGCCATTTGCAAGATGCTTTTAGCTAGAATTTTTTTATGTATTAATAATCAAGTTTACTTAACCTCATACTTGAAATCTAGAAATTCTCATCATAAGCCTTGCTATTTTTTCTTAAGGAGCTAGGGTTAGGTAGTGCTCCTTTATGACTTTGTTTGGAGAGGATATAAAAGATAAAATAAATAGGTTTCATAATTTTAACATTTTTTTTACAAAACATTTTTTGTTTTTGTTAAAAATTACGCCCATAGGAACTACATCTTGACCCAATTTAAACATAACATTTTATGAAAGTGGCATCCCATTTACTCTTCAAATGGTGTATAACTAATCATAATGGAGGTATATATTTTGTTAATTTGACATTTGTTTTAGACCATAAATAATGGAACTTTAGTGAAGCACTTACCACTATATCTCACAGTGTCGAACCAATTACACATTGGTAGAATGCAATAAATTCTTCGATATCAAGCTCAGTGTACTAACTAAAATGATTTCACTATCTTTTCCTATAAAACTAAGTGAAAATAATAAAAACTTATATGACATTAAAGCTCAGGGAGGGGTACATTAAAGCTCTGTCACATGAGACAAACATTACACATTTTATAAGAAATATGTCCATGTGAATTGTCATTTCATCCACAAATATATAATCATTAAAAGTAGGCATATATAAATGGAATATAACATCTTATTACGTGGAAATTTATATCCCTTCAGATGATATTCACGTACTCTCCTTTCTAGATATCAGAAATCAATGAAAACCCATTAATATTTTTCCCATAAAATTGAAAGGAAAAATATGCGAAACAAAACAATGGGTATCCACCTTCATCTAACTTCTGTATACAAATTTTATTTTTCGTATCCTCCTCTAATAGAATAGGCTATACCTTGGTGAAAAAGTAAACCAATAAATAATGTATGTACAAGAGAATATTTCTAACAATTAACTTCATAAAACAAACAAAAGAGTTCATGGTGGATCTGACATAATCTATCCTACCTCAGGATCGGGTGTTTAGTGTCCACCCAAAGTTGATGGGAGACAACTATAAGTTGGCCTAAGGGGATCCTCATCCCAGGTATCCAATATCAAAGTGTGTAAGGGGGTTGCAATATGATGTTATCCCTAAGATCCAGGAAATGCTCTACATAAAAGGCCATCGTCGATATCAACCCATTGAATGGGGGAATCCAAATGATTTGGGTATACAACCTATAATTTTCATCTCTAATAATATTTTTAATATTTTTCTTATAAGGAAGGAGGTGTCTAGGAGCATCTAAATAACCCTCAGATGGGTGAAGGAGATCCATTGATATACTTGTTGGTTGAAGGAAGCAAGAAACCTATGTAAACCAACATCATGCTCTCTTGGAGAGGGGAATGGGGAAATGGACTTCTAAAAATGGTAGGAAAATATGGATATCGGTCCCTATTCGACACTGGGCCGATAAATATCTAGAGATGATGCAAAAACCCTACCAAACAAAAGACAATGTCAATTTGTAAGGGTTATGCTACAAACTTTCCTTCAAAGATGGGACAATGAGCTATCCTCTTTCATTTGATGATGTGGTGAAGAAATAAGATATAAACTCTCTCAATGCAGGCCCAATCATACTTGATAAATCTAGGTACCCATGCCATTGAACCATATAAAATAGTGGATCTAATGATAGTGTTCATGATTAGATCCAGTTTGGGTGAGATGTTTTGAAATTCGTGCTAGAAACACTATCTCTATAAGAGTGAGGGACCCATACCCCTTATTCACATGTGGTTGGAGACTCATCATCAACCTAAACCTAGGCCCTGAAAAATAACCCTCGGATAGTTGTAGGTAGTGGTAATATCCACCTCTTCCCCCCATAGTAAAAGTAAAAGCCTGAAACAATCTTCTTCATGTAAAAGAAGGTAATCACCTTGGTTTTCCTAAGGTTGACTATCAAGTCCTAAGGTGACAAATATAAAAAAAAAAAAATTGTACTTGTATACCCTTGGGTGTGGATGCCAAAAAGAAAACATCATCAAAAAGAAGGAATATGGAGATAAGAACATGGTGGAGGAGACAATTATTGCATAACTAGATGTACTTGTGCAAGAATGACTCTGAGCTTTCTATATAAGTATTGAATGAGAGAAATATAGATTAAATTGAAGAAAACATGTACATCGAAGAGAAAAAATCACAAGAGAATGGTGTTGAGACAAATTTTGGATATGTCCCCAACTTTGAAGTCTCATTGTGGCATGTCTATCGTGTCTAAATTATCTTGGAAACCTAGAAAATCACAAAGGGAGTAGACCCATATGGGATTGCAAACATAAGATCGTATTATAGTGGATCTTTCATGTGCTCATGAGATTCCTTATGATTTATTCCATCGACAATATTGTTATCCTCTAGAGTATTGTTATTCCTTATGCTCCAGCCTTCGAGACTTCGGGAGTTTTTCAAACGTCATGTTTCTGATCCTCTGTAATGTTCCTGACATGGCTAGTCTAGGAAACGTTGATAATGTATGTGTAGGATCAAAGGTTTACAACATATAAATGATCATTCAAATAATAAACATGACAAAGGACTGCAAATTTTTATTATAATATCTTTGTGGATTACAAAATGGTCGAATGCGGCTGAATAAACTGACAATACTCAACTAGATCAACAAACAAAGGATCTTAGCCAAAATACAAATAAGCAACTAAAATATAATACCCATAATATGCGAGCACTGCGGAATCAATGAACAATGATGGAAGACATGGATGATCTTCCCGGTGACTAGGGTGTGTCTTTCATCACCGAAATCAACCAACTAGTTTCTTCCTCCTAGAATACACTGAACTATCTCTCCTGAGATGTGCCTCTTCTCCTCAATGACAAGTAATAATATGCATAATGATGAATTAGGTCGTTGACCCTTCCTTTATAGCTTTCCAAAACCCTAAATCATGATGAAACCCTAATTCACTATTCACTTCCAAAACCCTATATCACCGTTGAAACCCTAATTCACTGTTGACTTCTATTTTTAGCTCATAATGACTTAAAAATTCTTTTAACCCTTTTTATCTCAATATCACTTTATGAATATAACACTTGTGACTGGAGTGACCTCTAGTGAACCTGTTTACCCCTCTTTGGCATTGGCTATAGTCTAACAGAGCGGTTTAGACCATTAAGCCTCCTCTCTAGAGCTCCTATTTAGAAAGGGACATTACTGTCCTCCCTTCTCGAAATTGATTCTCCTCAAGAAATACCAGTCCAGGGTGCTACAACACCTGCTCGCTATCCCAAGTAGTGTCCTCTACTGGAATCCCTCTCCATATGATGAACCACTCTCTGATGACCCTTCTGCTCTGTTTCCACTCCTGGAACTCCAAAACCTCCTTCAGAACTAACTCCAACTGTCCCTCCTCATCCAATGGGTGAATCTCCTCTGATGTGCTAATGAATTTTCCCACTTCCTTTTTTAGGCAAGACACGTGGAACACGTTATGAATCTTGCTCCCCTCTGGAAGCTCTAGCTCGTAGGAAACCTTGCCTACTCGGCACATGATCCTGTAAGGACCATAAAATCTGCACTTGAGCTTCTTGACCCCACTCTTCTTCATAGATGACTGTCTGTGGGGTTGGAGTCTCAAGAAAACCAAATCTCCGACCTCAAAGTTGCGCTCTATCTTGTGCCTATCTGCACTTGTCTTCTGTCATTTTTGCGTCGTCTACATGTTCTTTTTCAACAACTTGAGAATCTACTAACTCTCTATGATCCAATCCTTTTCCTTGGGAGCTCTGCTCTCCCCGAATATCAAGTCTACCAAAGTGGGAGCATCTTATTTGTACAATGCTTGAAAGGGTGTCATACCAATGGATTTCATGTGGAAGGTGGTGTTGTAGCAATGGTCTCCTAAATGTAACCACTTTACCCATGTTCTCTGTTGTCCTGCTACATAGTTCCTCAAATACCCTTCAACCCACTTGTTGACAATATCGGTCTGCCCATCTATCTAAGGGTGATAGCTGGTTCTAGGTGTCAACTCTATCCCCACCAACTGAAACAACTCTCTCGTAAATGTCCCTATCAATCGATTGTCCCTGTCACTAACGATGTTCTTCGGTAACACATGAAAATTGAATACCTCCCTGAAGAAAAGATCAACTA
Source organism: Picea glauca (assembly GCA_000966675.3). Lineage (NCBI taxonomy): Eukaryota > Viridiplantae > Streptophyta > Pinopsida > Pinales > Pinaceae > Picea > Picea glauca. Next base: position 349,620 of record JZKD02S1874846.1, read on the forward strand.
CCTAAACTACATTGTACTCTATCGATATGGCATAGAAGTGAGAAAAATTGGTCAATATGTTGACCACTACATAGATACAGTCCTTACCCTAGACCTTGGGTAGACCTGTGATGAAGTCCATAGATATACTCTCCCATTTCTGATCTGGAATGGGGAGTGGTTGAAGTAGTCCTATTGGAAGAGCATGCTCTGACTTGTTCTGCTAGCAAGTCACACACTCACTCACGTGTCTCATAACATCTTGTTTGAGGCCCTTCCATGAGAACCTCTCTCTAATATGTCTATAGGTTTTGAAAAAACCCTGATGGCCTGCTAAAGGTGAATCATGAACTGTGTTGAGGATCATCTTCTTAAGCCTTGAATCCGGCACCAAGTAGACTCTATCCTTGTAAAATAATACATCGTCAGTGACCTTATACTGGTCATCCTGTATCTTCCCATCCATCACCTCACAAGCGAACTTGTTCCTAGAATATTCCACTGACAAGTGGGATTTCCAATCTGCTGAAATATCCATCAAAGAACATGTCGCATGTCTCCTCGATAGTGCATCGACCACAATGTTCTTATTCCCATTGACATACTCTATGTCAAAGTCGAATGCATGTACCTTCATCACCCATTTCTATTGGGGCTCACTGAGGTCCTTCTGCTCAAGGAAATACTTCAAACTATTGTGATCGGTCTTGACCACGAATTTGTTGCCCACCAAATATTGTCTGAACTTGGTCAAGGCATGCATCATTGCCAACATTTCCTTGTCATAAATTGAGTATAACCTCTTAGGTTGACTAATATTCTAGCTCTCAAATACAATGGGGTGTCCCCCCTGCATCAAAACTGCACGAATCCCTTCGTCGGATGCATCACACTCTAGTACAAATGGAAAGGTGAAGTCTAGTAGTGCCAACACTAGACAAGTTCCCATGAATTCCTTCATGTGATCAAAGGATTCCTATGATTTTTCAGTCCATATGAAGGCCCCATGGTTGGTAAGATCTGTCAGCGGTGCTCCAAGATGAGAAAAAACCCGGACGAATCAACTCTAATAGCTACATAGCCTGAAGAAGATCCTCAATTCTATCACGTTCTAGGGCGTCGGCCAATCCAGAATGGCCTTGATCTTTTCTTGGTGCACCTGTACTGTAGTGTACCCTTCACTACCCAGGTTTCCCAACCTCTCAGTTCACCATTCCTTACATGGAATTATAAGCAAATGCATTTAAACATAATTAAACACACTTAAAACTCAGAGTAAAATATATGGGTACTTCTATATTAAATGTTCCATAGCATTCATCATTAATTCATTTACACAGCGGAATACATGATACATGAACAACACAGTCATGCCAAAAGTGTTAAAAACATAATTCAGAATACTTATCTTGTATTAGCTGGAGAAAATCACCAACCAAGTGCAGGCCTTACACGAACCTCCCAGCCTTAGAGCACACTATTCATCAGCTCAACGGTAGGTCACCCCCGAGCTGGGACCGAGCTCCACCCCAAGGCAAGGAATCCTAGGATAGGTTGAGGTTACAGGGAAGATAGCACATACACTTCACCAGGAAGAAGCTCTCCCAGGAATCTCCCACGCTCACTGCCCATAGACCCTCATTCCCCACATGCCTATTCCACCCCAGGAGAGTGCACCTTCTCTGTCACCTAGATAGTCCTTCGGCTGCCAGTCTCCCTTACCTTGGGTTACAGGAACAGACCGGAC
>JZKD02S1874846.1:358786-399057 GCA_000966675.3 Picea glauca
CATATACCATGATCTGTAATGGGGCTCGGCCTTGGGGACACTACATGTACCCCCTGTGCACTGATGATGTGGCCTAAGTAAAGTATATTTGTCATACCAAACTCGCACTTGGACTCTTTGGAATATAATGACTATGCCTCCATGATGCTCAATACCTCATCGAAGTGTCTCATATGCTCTTTCCATGACAGTATATAGATCAAGATTTCGTCGAAGAAAACCAAGATTGATTTCCTTAACTAATCACTGAATATATGGTTCATGTAAGACTGGAATGTAGCGGGTGCATGGGTTAGCCCAAATGGCATAAACAGGAACTCGAAGTGTCCAAAATGACATTGAAATGTCATCTTCTCTATGTGCTACTCTCAGATGTTGATATGATGATATCTAGATCATAGATCAATTTTTGAGAAGAAAACTGCCCCATGCAGTTTACCCATCAACTCGTCAATGCGTGGGATAAGGTACTGGTTCTTGATGGTTTTCTTGTTCAAGGCTCGATAATCAATGCACATCCTCATGGTTCCATTCTTCTTCAGAACTAAGACAACTAAAGAAGCAAATGGGTTGTTTCTTAGTCTGATGTGTCCCATCGCCAACAATTCCTTGATTGCCTTCTCTATAACATCCTTGAACCTACTAGGATGACGATAGGGTGGGGGTGATCATAGGTTTGGCCCCCTCCTCCAACTCAATGGTGTGCTCAAACCCCTTGTTAGGTGGTATCCCTGGTGGAATTTCCTCAAAGACCTGTTGATGTCATCCCAATAAATTCTTGATCTCTGTATGGTATTGTTGTCAACCTTCTGAATCCTTCTTAGTACTGATCAAGAATTTTGTAGCATATGTTACATCCCCATGTCTAAATATCCTCTCCATCCTCTTGGCTGAAACTGTCCTGGGTGGTCCTGTCGACATACCTCTTAGAACAACCTTCTTCCCATCCCGATCTCTAAATCCCATTTCCAAGGTTTGGTAGTTGGTAGTGATTTTTCCCAAGGTAATCATCCACTGATCTCCTAACACCACATATGTGTCCGATAGGTCAACCACATAAAATGTGTCTCTCACTGTGTAGTTTCCTAAATTCATCTCTAAGTTTGGAACTCTGTCTAGACACTCCAATGTGTGGCCATCTACTACCGCAACATCAAACCCCTCAAACTCCTTTGTCTGAAGTGCTTGTCTCGATACTAGTGAAGCATCGATGAAGTTGCGGTTGGCCCCACCATCTATCAGGGTCATTGCCTGTTTCCCCTGAATAATCTCTCTGATACGGAAGGTATCGTACCTGGAAACACCAGAAAAAGTCGCTATGACACCTCCCTTTGTTAGTTTCCTCATGTTATCCTGTTCTGGCGGTTGTGGGACTACTGGAGGATGGGCTCATGCTAGTGTCGGTGGTCTATGGGGAGGATGCTCATCTACTAGTGCTAACTCCTCCTCTGAACTAGTGGATCGACTATCCTCCTCCTCCTCCTCACTATCCATTTTGTCTGTTTCTACCTCAATATAATGAATCTCTCCCTTGCCCATGCACCTGTGGCCTAGGACCCAAGGATCTCTACAGTTGAAGAAAAGCTTCTTCCTCATAATCTCTCGCCTAGTCTCATCATCCAACTTCTCCTTTCCCTTCCATTCTTTCTGGAATGGCTTCCTGTCTTGATCCCTCTAGGGCACAAATGATTTGATGAAAGTTTTAGTCTTTGGCACTGAGTCTTCCAAATCTCGAGTGTGAAGGATGGCATCCTACAAAGAGGGAGCCATGTATGCCTTCACCAATCCTCTCAAAGGCTCTCTGAGTCCTGAATATATGAATAACATGATCAGCCTGGGCTCTGATATATCTGTCACTCCCACGACTATCTGTTGAAACTCTGTGATTAATGCCTCTACTATGCCAGTTTGTCTCAATTGGGCTAGATCCATGAAGTGTATCTCGGGATCCTTTCTTTCAAACCTGTCCATGAGCCTATCTATAAACTCCCTATAGGAGGTGATGCGACTGTGACCCAATGTCACTAGTCCATGATACCACCACTCATGTGCCTCGCCTTCCAAGTGTAAGGTCACGAGACTGATGGCCTCTGTCTTGGTCATCTGGTTGAGCTTGTAATATGTGTCTAGCTTCTGTACCCAAACTTTGGCGGTGTATTTGGATGATCCATCAAAAGAAGGGATGGTGATTTTCCCAAATTTTTGGATGAAATCGAGGTTATGCCACTATTGTTGTTGTGGCCCTCCCTTCTGCGGCTCTTTGGGGTGGTTCCTGAGTTTGAGTCCACAGTACTCAAATAAGGTCATGTCCTGATGGAAGTCACGAACCAATGTTGCGTACTCCCTCCTATACTCTGCAATGTCATCGGCATGAGTGAGTGGCCTCTGTGTTATCTGTTGCAGTGTTGTTGTCGGGGGTGCCCTCTGAAAACTAGAAAACAAGGGTCTGGGAATCCTACTCATAGAGGTGTATGTTCGATAGGGTGACTAGGGTCTATTTCCTACTTCCGAGTTCCCATGTGCTACATGCAGGACTTATGTATTTGGGGTACCCACTCTAGCCAATCTATCAACCACCTGTGTCAAGGACTGAGACATGGTCCATTGACTAGATCACATATCGTTGATAACCTGCATGAAAGATTCCTTTGGATCTACAGGGGCCTTTCCACTGCCCTTTGATCGCTCATATATGTCTCCTAGCATCCTCTCAGCCTCGCGCTCAGCCTCACACTCTGCCCTTCTCTCTGCTTCTTAGTGTGCCTCTTCCTCTTCCTTTGAGCTAGAAGGAAAAGGGGGAAAATCAGGCCTATGCCTTCTTTCCTGATGCCTGTTGTAAGTGACATATTTTTCACCTACGTGTTCATGACCCTCTGGGTCTTCTGCTACACTCATTGTCTTTAGTCACAGGCTGGCAAGAGTAAAGCTTTGATACCATTGTAATGTTCCTAACTTGGCTAGTCTAGGAAACGCTGCTAATGTGTGTGTAGGATCAAAGGTTTACAACATATAAATGATCATACAAATAATAAATGTGACAAAGGTATGAAAAAGTTTTATTATGATATCTCTGTGGATTACAAAATGGCTGAATGCGGGTGAATAAACTGACAATACTTGACTAGATCAACAGACAAAGGATCTTAGCCGGAATACAAATAAGCAACTAAAAGATAATACCTGGAATATGGGAGCACTATAGAATCAATGAAGAATGATGGAAGACCTGGATGATCTTCTCGGTGACTAGGGTGTGTCTTTCAACACCGAAATCAACCAACTCGTGTATTCCTCCTAGAATACACTGAACTATCTCTCCTGAGGTGCACCTCTTCTTCTCAATGATAAGTCATAATCTGCATAATGATGAATTAGGTCACTGACCCTTCCTTTATAGCTTTCCAAAACCCTAAATCATGTTGAAACCCTAATTCACTATTGACTTCCAAAACCCTAATTCATTGTTGACTTCTATTTTTAGCTCATAATAACTTAAAATCACTTTTAACCCTTTTTAGCTCAATGTCACTTTCTGAATATAACACCTATGACTCGATTGACCTCTAGTAACCCTGTTTACCCCTCTTTGGCCATTTCTATAGTCTAACAGGGAGGTTTAGACCATTAAGCCTCCTCTCTGGAGCTCCTATTTGGAAAGGGTCATTACATCCTCTGTAGTGAATTTTCTTGAAATCTCAGATCTGTCAAGACGTACTTCTTGGCTACCAACGGTATGGATCTACTTCGAGCTTCGACTCTTCGATAATTTCACTTCCTTCTTATCCACAAAACTTTCGAAGTGATTCGCTTCAAAGTTAAGGATTTTCTGCCACTTGTCCCTATGGATGATTGATGGTCACTGACCTCTTCCGCCAATTGTCCCTCCTGTATGCACACAAAGACTTAAGTATTGTGCACTTTGCCCAGATTTGGCGATCCGGAATGATATCGCTCCCTCTTGAATGGATCTTAGCCAAGGACTTGTGAACTATTCAAAACTTCATTCCCCTTTAATATTTCTCCCACTATCTCTCGTGAGCTTTCTCCTTCGAATCCTTCGACTCCTTAGAGTACTTCTTTGACACTTAACCGACCTTCATATTTATGCACTCCTTTCAACAGATTCTCACAAAAGGATTAAGTTCTTACAAATGACTGTGCACACCTTGCATCAGTCACTTTGCACTCCTTGCAAAGGGAAAGTTTTGTGTTATCTCTTCTAAGATTTGGAATCAAAACAAATACTATCAATGCACTCCTTGCGCACTGTATGCACACATTGCACAGACTCAATCAAAGAGAAACAATTGAAACTTATAAAAACATCTCACAATTTCATATACACAACAACATAATTCATTCATTCATGAAAACAAAATAACAGGGAATTGTAAACAGTAGCAACGTCATGCATTGGATCAATTTTCCTATGTTATATTCATTCAAAAGTAAATGGCTACAACTATGATCAAACAACAACTAAAAACTCAGTAATTCCCTACTAACTTTTAGCAGCCTCATTTAGGCGTACAAAACCTTTATTTATCTCAGTGAGAAAAAAAACTAACTGCTACCTAAGTTACGTTACAATCAAGACTAGGATACATGTATGATATGTTGAATATGGGTGATATTCCCACATCATTTGGCAGCTCAATTTCATAGGCATTTGCATCAAACTTCCTTAAAATTTTACAGGGTCCTATCTTCTTCATCTTCAGTTTGTTATATGTTCCCCTTGGGAACCTTTCTTTCATGAGATGTGCCAAAAACTATTGTCCTACTTCAAATTGAAGCTCTTTGTGATGTTGATCAACTCTGCGCTTGTACTCTTGGCTAGATTTCTGCAACTTCTCTATAATCTGGTTATGGAGCTTATGCATTTCTGCAACAAAATCTTCTGCTCCAGTGCTTCTGATCTCACTTTGTTCCAAGTCTCTCAATTCAGCTACTCCTCTTGGTTGCATTTCATACAGTATTTGGAATGGGCTCTTTCCAGTGCTCATTTTTGGTGATTCATTGTATGCAAATTCTTCTTATGGAAAAATTTAATCCCACTGATTATGATGCTCAGTAACCAGACTCCTCAATAATTTTCCCAAACTTATGTTCACCACCTCAGTCTGTCCATTTGTCTAATGGTGATAAGATGAGCTAAAGGAAAAAAATTTCCCCAACTTCATCCATGATGTTTTCCATAAATGACCAACGAATTTGGTATCTTTGTTTGAGACAATACTTTTGGGTAACCCATGGAGACGAACAACTTCTTTGAAAAATAAATTTGCAACATCTGTTTCATCACTAGTCTTATGGCATGTGATAAAGTGTGCCATCTTTGAAAATCTATCCACCAGCATGAATATCGAGTCACATCCTCTTTGTTCTCTTGGAAGTCCCAACACAAAGTCCATGCTTATTTCATCCCAAGGCCTCTCTGGTATTGGCAATTGCTGATACAATCCAGTGTTTTCTCTTTTATCTTTTGCATGTTGGTAGATTCTACATCTGTTCACAAACTTATCACTTATGTTCTCATACCTGGCCAGTAATATGCACTACTCAACTGTGAATTTTTTTTATCATGGTCGAAATGTCCATCCAATCCTCCACTATGCTTTTCCTTCAAAAGGTTATCCCTCCTTGAGCATTTTGGTATGCACAACTTATTGCCCTTGAACAACAATACCTCTTGAATCATATACTCTGTCCATTGGCTTATGTATTTCATCACAGGATTTTCACATGCTTCATATGCTTCCTTGAAATATAGATCCTCACTGCACATTTCCTTAAGGTGTTCAAAACCTAAGGTCTTCAACTAAAACTCATGTAGAATCAAACACCTCATGCTCAATGCATCAACAACTTTGTTAGCATTTCCTGAAATATGTTTTATGACAAAAGCAAAAATTTGCATAAACTCGATCCACTTTGCATGTCTCTGATTCAATTGTTTATGTCTAGTTATGAATTGTAAAGCTTGGTTATCGTTATACAACACAAATTCCTTTGGAACCAGGTAGTGCCTCCATTTCTTCAAGGATTGAATTATGGCATAAAACTCTTTGTCATATGTGGAGTACTTTCTCCTAGTCTCATTCAGCTTCTCACTAAAATATGCAACACGTCTATTATCTTGGCTCAAAACTACTCCAATTGCAACTCCACTTGCATCTCATCTGACTTGAAATGTGTTCCCAAAATTTGGCAAGACCAGAATTGGTTGTTCTGTTATGTTCTCCTTCAATATATTGAAGATCCTCTTGACCTCCTTTGTCCATTTAGAAGACTTGTGCCTCTTCTTCAAGGTATCCATCATCGGTGCACAAATTCCACTGAAATCTATGATGAATTTCTTATAAAAACTTGCTAATCCATGGAAGCTTTTCACTTCAAACATACTCCTTGGTGATGGAAATTATTTTATTTCTTTCACCTTCTCTAAATCCATATTCAATCCATTTGAAGAGATCACAAAACCAAAGTAAATGAGTTATGTCTTCATAAAAGAGGACTTCTTCATATTTATCAATATCTTCTCCTGTTGTAGTCTCCTCATCACTAATTTCAGTTGTCTCAAATGCTCCTCTTTAGTCTTGCTAAAAACCAGTATATCATCCAGATATACAACCACAAACTTGCCAATGAAATCTTTCAGTATTTAATTCATCAATCTCATAAAATTACTTGGGGAATTTGTTAAGACAAATGGCATAACAAGCCATTCAGACAACCCTTCATTTGTATTAATGGTTGTTTTCCATTCATCACCCTCTCTCATCCTTATCTGGTGATATCCACTTTTCAAATCTATCATAGAAAATAAATTTTCTCCACTTAAATAATCCATTAAGTCATCCATTCTTGGAAAAGGAAATCTATAACTGATGGTGATCTTATTAATGGCGCTTGAGTATGTACACATTCTTCATCCTCCATCCTTCTTTGGACTCAACACAGTTGGTATTTCTCATGGACTGAAGATTTCTCTGACCAAACCCTTGTCCAACAAATCCTAGACTTGGTTCTTTGCCTCCTCATTCTCTTGATGTATCAATCTGTATGTTCCTTTGTTTGGAAGACTTGCTCCTAGTATCAAATCAATATGATGGTTGATACTTTTGATGGGTGGAAATGAGTTAGGGAACTCATCCACTACTATGTCGACAAAATTATCCAACAAGTCTTGAACCTCTTCAGGAAAATCATCCATCGACGTATTTGTAAGGATAACTCTGGGTTTCCTCACCACAAAAAACTGCATCTCTTGTTCCTTCTTGACTTCTCTCAGGATTTCCTTCCCACTCATGAGAAGTATGCTTGTGTTGGCTTCTTCCTTTACTTTATTCTCCTCTATTGGAAGCAACATGTGTGTCCTACCATTCTTCTCCAAGGTGTATGTATTTTTTCTCGCATCATGAATGACATTTTTGTCAAACTTCCATGGTATTCCCAACAAAACATGGTATACATCCATGGGGATCACATCACATAGAATTTCATCTCTATATCCTCCTATTTTAAATTCAATGAGGCATTGTTTAGTGACCATTACCTGGTGTCCTTTTTGCAACCATGATACTTTATATGGATTGGATGTGCAATTGTCTTCAGCTCCAATTTCTCCACCATCTCTATGGAAACTAAGCTATCAGTGATCCCACTGCAATTATCATCTTGCATACTTTGTATTTAGTCTTGCAAGTTGTCCTAAATCAACTTTTCCTCTGCACTAGATTTTCAACTTCTGCCTCTATTTTTAAGAGAACCTTCCTCAACATCAGGGATGTTCCATTATCTGCACCTTCTTCTTCAACATTCTTTTTTTGTGCTTCAAAAATGTGAGTTTCACCTCCTCCTTATGTCATTCTCTCAGGACATTCCCAAGACATGTGTCATGTATTTCCACGGGCATAACACCTTACTTCTCCTTCTCTGCTTCTTCCTCTTCCTCTAGAAGAGCTTCTTCCACCATTTTTTCTCCCTCGGGAAATTCCTCCTCTTTTTGAGTGATTGCGTGGTTTCTCTGTCTCGTCTTTGGTTTTATGTTCTTTGTCATGGGCAACTCCCTTTCGTTTGTTCAGTATTTACCTCTACCTCGCTGGATTTTTTTTTCTGGACAACTTCTCCTCTGCTTTCAATGCAATCTGATAAGCATCCTCTATTTTCTTCACTAACATCATGCTGATCTCATCCTAGATTTCATATCTCAAGCCATTTATATATCTGACAACCTTTTTTTCATCCTTCTCTCTTTTCCTAGTCTTGATATTCATCTTGTAGAACTCCTCCTCATACTCTTTCATTGTCATACCCTTCTTCCTCAGGTTTTGTAACTTCCTGGATAGATTTATTTGATAATCTTTGGGCTTGAATTTAGCGTTCAAATTGGCTACCATTTTGTCCCAATTCTTTATCTTATGTTTTCTTTTGCTTCTCCTCTCAGCCTGCATTTCATCCCACCACATTGTTTCATGTCCTTTCAAACTGGTGACAACATTTCTCACCTTTTTATCCTCATTGACATCTTCATAGTCGAAATATTTGTCCATGGATCTTATCCAATCTAGAAATTGTTCAACATCCAAGTTTTCTTCATACATTGGCATCTCTATCTTTGATATAGTTCCTAATATAACAACTGCTCTCAGTAAGCATTCTTCGACAACATTTTCCCCTATAGCTTGTTCGACTTCTACTTCTTCTCTTTCTGCATCACTAATGTCCTTGGCATCATGTGCCCTCCTCTGCACTACCTACATCGCCTATAATATTTCACAAAGCTCTCTCATTTCTCTTTCCATAGAGTGATTGGATAAAGGTGTCTCCACATGTCTCCTTGGTGGCATTGTGATGACTATCTCTCACACACAGAGTACACCTTCAAGCTCTTCCTTGTTTCCTAAAACAATTTCAGGCTCTGATACCACTTAATGCAAATCCCCCTACTTTCCCTCGGGTTTGTGCGACCTCGCGGTCAAGGATCATTAATTATTCCCCAGCTGAATCAGCTCCTTAGAAATTCATTGGTCTCAAACTCAAAACATAGTCCCTGTTATCACCCTCAGGGTTTTCGCGGTCACGATCTGGTCATTATCGACCTGTCCATCGATCAACGATTCACAGAAATTGTGGGTTGCGAATGTGCTCACTATTTATAGGAGAGCCCTTCCCCGAAAATCGGAAATTTGCTCACCCAACCTTCTTTAAATCGTTGTCGTTTATTTCCTATCTCGACAATATCGACAGCCCTAGAAAATTGCAGGCTGTGAACTAGCGTCTCCGCTAATTTTTCCTCCTCTCCCTAAAATGTCTCCCCACTATCGATTGTCTTCTTACAAATAAATTTTCCTAGTTCACTTTGGGATTTCGAATTTCGAGGTTCTCAACCTCTTTACGCTCACATTCGCTCGGAGTGCTTTTACTCAGAGTCCACAATCTGTTGACACGTAACCCCTATGGATCAATTGTCACAAACCGCTTCGACTACTCGGGCTTCAGGAGTTTCAACTTTCCATCTTTGCTTTCTCCCAGAGCACTTCCACCCAAAATCGACGATCTCTCGATGTGTTTCCCTCCCACATCAACGGTTGTGGTTCACTTATTCTCTTCGGGCTTTGGGAGTTTTAACTCTCAGTCTTCACTTCCTCCCGTAGTGCTTCCACCCAAATTTCACGGATCTTTGTCATGTGTCCTTATGAATATGATGACCTCCATCCACTTTGGCTCTTCAGGCTTCAGAAGTTTCAACCTCCTGCGTGTTCGTTCCTCGTGGAGAAAATTCACCTGAAGACAACAAATTCTCGCCTTGTTTCCTCCACGATCGACGATTGTGATCTGCTTTGGCCTTTGGGACTTTGAGAGTTTTTTAAAATCCATGTTTGGGTTCCTTTGACGTGAAGTTCCCAAAAATATTAGATCTGTCAACACGTACATCCTAGCTACCAACGATCTTGATCTACTTTGGCCTTTGGCCTTCGGCCTTCTGCTCTTTGACGATTTCACTTCCTCCTTACCCACAAAACTTTCAAAGTGATTCGCTCTGGAGTTAGGGATCTTCCGACACCTGTCCCTCTGGATGATGGATGGTCACTGGCCTCTTCGTGACTTCGGCGATTCCTCACTCCTATGTGCATGAAAATACTTAAATCTCGTGCACTTGGTCCAGATACAACGATCCGTAATGATCTTGTTGCCTCTCGAATGGATCTTAGCTAAGGACTTGTGAAATCTTTAGAAATTCATTCCCCTTGAATATTTCTCCTGCTATCTCTCGTGAGCTTTCTCCTTCGAATACTTCGACTCCTTCGAGGATTTCTTCGACACTTAATTTACCTTCAGATATGTGCACTCCTTACAATAGATTCTCACGCAAGGCTTAAGTTCTTGCAGATGACTATTCACACATTGTAGCAGTCACTTTGCACTCCTTGCAAAGGGAAAGTTTCTCTCTATCTCTTCTGAGCTTTAGAATCAAAACAGATCTTTTCAATGCTCTCCTTGCTGATTGTGTGCACTCCTTGCACGAACTTAATCGAAGAAAAACAACTGAAACTTATAAAAACATCTCACAACTTCATATACTCAGCAACATAATGCATTCATTCATGAAAACAAAATAACAACGAATTGTAAATAGTAGCAACGTCATGCACTGGATCAATTTTTCTTTGTTATACTCATTCAAAAGTAAATGGCTACAACTATGTTCAAAGAACAACTAAAAACTCAACAATTACCTAGTAACTTACAACAGCCTCATTCGGGCGTGAAAAACCTATATTTATCTCAATGGGCTCTTAGGCCCCCCCCGACTACTTGTCTACTCGAAAAACAAAACCTAACTACTACCTAAGTTTCCTTACATTCAAGACTAGGAGTGAAACTCCCATATCACTTGTGATCATTCAGCTCCCAAGTGTTTGATCTTCTTCAAGTTTTCAATCAGCACCAAAATATTTATAGGAAATGCCAACGTTTAAGATTCTGAAATGATTCAAAGGCGCTGAGTTGTCCTACCATGCATTCTTGCTGGCGATGCTCCTACATCAATTACCATGTCAAGAGGCACCTCGATTAAGTCTGATTGCATTCGAGTGCTTTTTAGTCACATAGAGGGTGCCAGGTGGGAGAGAGAAAATAGTTCCAGGGGTCACTTGTCAAGGATTATCAGAGGATATAAAATCCGAAGAAAGATCTCTGACACCATTTGGATTGTGCAGTGCGGCGGGAGGAGTTTGTAAGTCTCGTCTGCAAGAAAGACTGTGTCGTTATCCCACAACTCGTCCTCGTCAGCCCATGAGAGGTCAACATTTATGGCCATCTAGATCAAAGGACACACCACGTAGGCTACAAACAAGAACTAAGAAATGCTATTCTAAGACAGATAGGGTGCTTATTGAGTCTACTGTAAATACCATAAGGGTCTCTGGGATCCCTAATTGCCCCACCACTCAATCCTCAACTATAGAAACCCTAGGGGTTGTGGAAACCCTAGCCAAGCACTTATTCAAGTTATAATACATGAATTTGTAAAACATCTATATATTAATAAAATTTTAAAGTTAAAATCATAATAATACATTAAAATAATAAAGTATTAATAATACAAGAATAAAGCAAAAATATATTTATAATACATTATAGGATAAACACATTATTATTAATGTATTATTTAAATAATATATTGATCATATATGAATGAATATATAAAATAAAAAATACAATAATGTGTTCAAAAAGTATTAAATATATTAATTAAATACAATATATTAATGTTTTCAAGTATTAAATATATTAATAATAATTAAATTATTATTTATTAATTGATTATTAATAATAAATAAAAATTAAATAAAAAATATTTATAAATTATAAATAAAAACAATAATGTGTTAAACAATATTAAATATATTAATTAAATACAATTTATTAATGTTTTCAAGTATTAAATATATTAATAATAATTAAATTATTATTTATTAATTGATTATTAATAATAAATAAAAACTAAATAAAAAAATATTTATAAATTATAAATTAATTTAGTAAAAATAAAAGAGTAATAAAAAATTTCTTAACCATTAGGCCCACTCAGATTGTATATAATAACAAAGTATTACATGTAATAATAAGAAAATAGTAAAAAAAAAAAATTACTAAAATAATATAATAGTAATGCAAAAATATAACAAATGAAGTAAGAATACATTAATAATGTATAAATGCATTAATGTATTGTTACATTAATGTAGAAATATAGATATGTTTGGATTTTCCAATAAGAAGGAACTTGTAAGAATCGTTTGGCTTCTGTTTATTTCTATATAATCTTCCTATGAAACTAGATAACAATAATGATTCCTTAACATTCACTTGAGATGAGTTTTGAACATTCAGAAATAACAGATCTGTTCTACCTTGACCATTCCTTAATAATTCAAATTTCTAAATAACTAAACAACACAAAATAAATAAGTCTCTTTATTTACAACAAATAAATCAACAAAAAATATATAACTCTCTTTTCTTACAATGAAGATGAATCACACCCTTTCATTAATTTGGAAAGATAAAAATATAGAGAAAACAGAAACAGGTACATACAAAAACATGTGGTTTAAATGCTTGTATTCTATGTTTTAGACAATCGATCTAAATAACTTTAAATTCAAACCTGTAAAACCCAACACATATTAATGTTCTTTGTTATAATGTTGACTATTCCATCTCCAATTTTCCAAGAATGTTTATCAACAAACATAATTTTAAGGATGCCATTATTAAATTCGTATTTTAGGTTAGAAAGTACATTCTATACTTTTTTTATTAAATTCATATTAAATATTAATGTACATTAATTAATATTAATGTACATAATATAATATTAAAATTAATAAATTAATATATAATGTAATGAATATAAATATAATTTAATAAATAAATATTTTAATAATGAAATTTAATAATTAATCTATAAATTGATAAATTGTTAAAATATTAAAATTACTTAATTAATAATAATAATAGTCTAATAAAACATATATACAATAAAAAAATATTAAAGTTTATAAAAATATAATAATAGATAACATTAATAAATTACTAAATTCAACTTTTTTATTAAATTCATATTAAATATTAATGTACTAATTAATTAATACTTTAATATAATATAATATTAATATTAATAAATTAATATATAATGTAGTGAATGTAAATATAATTTAATAAATAAATATTTTAATAATGAAATTTAATAATTAATCTATAAATTATTGTTAAAATATTAAAATTACTTAATTAATGATAGTCTAATAAAACATATATACATTAAGAAAGTATTAAAATTTATAAAAATATAATAATAGATAACATTAATAAAGTATTAGTATTAATAATGCATTAATAAAGTAAAAAAACATTTAGGATACATTATAGTATAAACACAATAAATGTATTTATAATAAAGTAAATAATAATAATAATAATAATAATAATAATAATAATAATAAGGTATTATATGTAACAAGGGTTGTATGGCAGCTTAGTCCCTCCCAAGTAGATTTGGAAATGAAAATGATAGTTTGATTATGACTCCTCTAGTTTCGTAACCTTTGTACCTGAAAGATCCAATGAGTTGGTAATTATGATTGAATATGTGATAGTTGACAAAATATTTTACGCAATTGTTGCATATTTTTTATTGAAGGTATGAATATGACATGTAAGTAAGAATTATTTTTTTGTGGATGGACTCCCTCTAAAAACTAAATATAATATGACAATATAACAACAAATTATGAATCATAAATTTTCATTTCAAGAGTATTATGAAATGCTTAACTATGGTTTAATATGTGGCAATTGTATGACAAGTTTTTCTTTCATGGTCACTATCATGTAGTGTTTTTCTGTTGAGTGATGTATTTGAACGTCAACAACATGTTTGTACACTTGACTTTCCAAACATCAATAAAAAATGAAGCCATTCCTTAGAACTTAATTAAAACAAGTGGGAGTGAGAAAAACAAATATTTTTATTATATCAAAAATTATATATTTCTTTTCTTAAATTAAACATTACATTTCAAACACAAATTTAAAATAAAAGACAAATCAATATCAAATCAATAGCAAACTTCTTGATATAATCCTATGGTAGAGACTAATAATGCTTTTAATATATTCTAACAAATTGAAAAAAAAATAAAAAATTGATGCCAAATCAATAACAAACTCATTTATATAGTCCCTGGGCATGGAATAATAATGCTTTTAATATAATCATGATAATAAAGATTCAATATTTTCAATTGTTTATATACATTAAATATTTACCCATAATACTTTCATACTTCATCTTTTACCTAAAATTTTAATAATATTTCATCAAATTATTTTTTTATTTTTTTTCATTTATGAAATGAGAAAAGAATATATAAATGAATGTATGATTTTTACATAACCAAAAATTCATTCTATTTATATTTGATTTCTAATATGATCACGTAGGATAAATATTATATAAAATAAATATATATTTATTTTAAAATAAAAATTAATATAATCATTTGTAATTTTTATTTTTTTAATGTAGAATTTCGTTTTCATTATAATTTTGATATTTAAATTAATATCATAAATAAATTCATAAATTAAGATTTGAAAGTCAAAAAAATATTTATACAATTTGTATCAATTAATTAAATAAAAATTAAATTTTTTATTAACCAATTAATATATTATGTATAAACCATTATATATAAAAAGTTATAAGTGTCACTATTAAAATTAGGAATATGGTATATAGAATTCAAGAGTGAATTGTAGACAATGAAGGATAGAATTCAGAAAATGGAAAATGTAACATCCCTCTGTGGTGCGCTGAGCAAACTTTTTCTTTGAGGACACTTGGTTGCAAGTGATCTGGATTATTATGCTATTAAAACATTTGACTTTGATTATGATGTGTTATGGGTAGATGACATGTTGTTTTACTACATTGACATAGACAGGTGCTATTGAATCGGTTTTACTGAGTGTGTAGGGTTTTGGACCTTGAGGATGTAGAGGCATCGATGGAACCCCTTGGACTCTGGATCGAGTCAGGGAGTGTGCCTTTGGAGTTTGATTATTTTACTGTGATATTAGTGCATATGACTAGATGATATGATGTGGATATGTTCTGAAATGATTTTTTGATGATGCAGGCTGAAAATAGCTTGTCGACCAGACTCACATATGGAGTAAAGGGGTTACACACGACTACCACAGAGGTTGAGGGAGAGGTGTGGGCAGCAACCCTGCCACAGCCTGCTATCACTCTCGTCGTGGCTCGAACTGTAGGTTAACGATTACCTAGTTCGAGAGGACCCACGATGTCGTGAGGGAAGACTGCGACAGTCGCTCACGATGATTCTAAGGGGCGCGAAATAAGGCAGGGGCCTTATTCCTTAGAAGCCCTTAGTCTCCCACAAGTTCACCTAGCGAAGTGTTGACTCTAGGGGTTATTGATGTCTACCAATTAGTCAAGAGGCGAGTGGCACCCTTGGAGCATGTAGTGCGTCCTGAAGGGCATGTCACACAAGGGAACAGATGAGGCAAGTGTCACCCTTGGAGCACCTAGTGTGTCCTGAAGGGCACGTCACATTGATGATGATAGAGGGATGAACTTAGATGGCCCTAAGACAAATAACAGGTTAATAAATCTTGAAACTGTTTCCCTAATTAGATGTCGCTAAGTAAAAAATCTAAGTTCTAAGTCTAAAATTTCGCTAGGGGTAAAATTTTGTCTATCTTAAAAAAAATTAACAATTAAAAAAATAAAATAAAATAAAATAAATAGATAAAATAAAAGCCACTTAAGTAATAATTATGGTCTTCATAAATTTTGTAACATGAAGGGAGTAAGAAATAAAATTATTAATAAAAAATAAAATCCGTGGATATAAAAAGTAAAAAGGGAATTAATTATTTTATCATTCATAATTTAAACGATGCTAAATTAATGATAAAAGGGAAAAGGGGTTATATTACACACCTTCCTTTTTAGTTCAAAGTAGAAAGGGGAAAGAGTGAAAATAATAATAAAATAGAGAACTAGGGAAAAGAGGTAACATACAAGGGGAAAAGGGGGAACTTGAGGGAAAAAGCGGGAAGTCAACTTAGTAAGGAATCCACATTTAAGAGCTTTCTAATTTTGAACTGAATTAGCAATTTCATAATATGGAAAACCTTTAAAACGTATAAGCGAATCTAGGTACACCTAAGAGTGATTTTAGGAGTAACTCTAGGTGGGTGAGAGAAATAAAGATAATTACTTAATTAAAGAAATTAATTAATGGAGGAATGTAGGGGATGGGTGACACTTGTACGGAGAGAAAATTTTAGGAATTTATTGTTAAAACTTTAATTAATTGAGATTTTGGGAAAGAAAGGAAGTTTGAAACTCTATAAAAGAAAGGGAGGAGAAGGAGGAAGGATCATCTTCTGTTTGCGTAATGTTACGCTGCATAAATAGTGACTTGATTGATTTACTTGTGAGGAGTTGGGATACCCAGCTCGGAGAGGAGTGGTAGCTCGGCCTTGTGAGGCAAGCTGGGAGCTAGACGAAATCTATGGATAGTTTGTGGTCCCTTTGTGGCTCGAGGGGCTAAGGGGGAAGAAGAGTACCCCTAGAGTTGGTTGGGACGTACCGTTGAGGTCTTGAAGGTCAGTGAGCGGTAGTTTCACGGAGCGTGGGACATCATTCGAAATGGGCGATTAGGCAAAGGTACGCTCTTTTATTTTGTAAAGTAAAATGCATTAAGACTTATGCTTGGATCTGCCTATTGATTTGTAATTGCATTGGATGTTTAGATTGATAGTGAACCCCTTTTTCTTAGCCTAACTGATTGTCTGGTTGATTGATCTCCCATGGTCTTCGTTCCTGCATGACTTGACAACCCTGTGGTGTTGACTGAGACCCTTGAGTTTGTTTTCCTTCATCCCTAGCATGCTAGTCCTCACCTGAGCAGTCAGCCATGAGCTTGATCTATGGTCGTCGCCTTAGCGTTAAAAGAACTATGGATCTCAACGCCCTGCTTTTCTGTGCGAGGATGGTGAAGCGAAGGATGAACTCAGTTGTCTACCTCTATTGTTGTCCTTGGCTGAATGGTTTGCCTTACTCCTTGATGCGTTTAATAACCTTGAAATTTGATTGATGGTAAAGTTTTTTATTCTACGTTTTATGTTTGTTGGATAAGTTTATCTCTGCATTTTATCTATTGTTGGATGAAACCGTACTGTGTTGCATCGCCTCCCTCGCATCTTAACCCTATGACTGTTTGATGGCCCTTTTTATCTGCAAATTTGTCCCTGCACGGTAATAATGGATGAATTTTTTCTTAGGCCTTTGCCCATTCGTCTAATAAAACATATATACATTAAGAAAGTATTAAAGTTTATAAAAATACAATAATAGATAACATTAATAAAGTATTGGTATTAATAATGCATTAATAAAGTAAAAAAACATTTAGGATACTTTATAGTATAAACAAAATAAATGTATTTATAATGTATAGCTTGAGTTGGTCTAATGGTTAAGAACATGGGTTTCCTCTTAAGAGGTCATAGGTTCAAATCCAGAGGGGGGTAGGGTATGTATACCTTCGTAGACTTTACCAGTCAAATCCCTGGGTGGAGGGAGGTTCCTTGTCCCACAAACAAGGGGGTCTCATACACCAATTTGGTGTACAGTTGGTAATTATGATTGAATATGTGATAGTTGAGAGAATATTTTAGGCAATTGTTGCATATTTTTTTATTGAAGGTATGAATATGACATGTAAGTAAGAATCATTTTTTTGTGGATGGACTCCCTCTATAACAACAAATTATGAATTTTAAATTTTCATTTCAAGAGTATTATGAAATGCTTAACTATGGTTTAATATGTGGCAATTGTATGACAAGTTTTTCCTTCATGGTCACTATCATGTAGTGTTTTCCTATTGAGTGATGTATTTGAACGTCAACAACATGGTTCTACACTTGACTTTACAAACATCAATAAAAAATGAAGCCATTCCTTAGAACTTAATTAAAACAAGTGGGAGTGAGAAAAACAAATATTTTTATTATATCAAAAATTATATATTTGTTTTCTTAGATTAAACATTACATTTCACACATAAATTTAAAATAAAAGATAAATCAATGTCAAATCAATAACAAACTTCTTGATATAATCCTATGGTATAAGTGGAAATTAATTAAATAAAAATTAAACTTTTCATTAACCAATTAATATATTATATATAAAAAGCTATAAGTGGCACTATTAAAATTAGGAATATAGTATATAGAATTCAAGAGTGAATTGCAGACAATGAAGGATATAATTCAAGAAATGGAAAATGTAACATCCTGCCCTGGTGCACTGAGCGAACTTATTCTTTGAGGACACTTGCTCGCAAGTGATCTGGATTATTATGCTATTAAAACATTTGACTTTGATTATGATGCATTATGGGTAGATGACATATTGTTTTACTACATTGACATAGACATATGTTATTGACTCAGTTTTACTGAGTGTGTAGGGTTTTGGACCTTGAGGATGCAGAGGCATCGATGGAACCCCTTGGACTCCGCATCGAATCAAGGAGTGTGCCTTTGGAGTTTGATTGTTTTACTGTGATATTAGTGCATCTGACTAGATGATATGATGTGGATATGTTCTGACATGATTTGTTGATGATGTAGGCTGACGATATCTTGCCGACCAAACTCACATACGGAGTAAAGGGGTCACACACGACTACCAGAGAGGTTGAGGGAGAGGTGTGGGAAACATCCCTACCATAGCTTGCTAGAACTACCACCGTGGCTCAAACTATAGGTTAACGATTACCTATTTCGAGAGGACCTACGATGCAGTGAGGGCAGACTGTGATAGTCACTCATGATGATTCTAAGGGTTGCTCATTACGGTGGGGGACTTATTCCTTAGAATCCCTTAGTCTCCCACAATTTCACCTGGCGGAGTGTTGACTCGAGGGGTTATTGATGTCTACCAATCAATCAAGAGGAAAGTGGCACCCTTGGAGCACATAGTGCATCCTCAAGGGCATGTCGCGCAAGGGAACATATGAGGCGAGTGGCACCCTTGGAGCACCTAGTGCGTTCTGAAGGGCATGTCGCATTGATGATGATAGAGGGATGAACTTAGATGACCCTAAGACAAATAACAAGTTAATAAATCTGAAAACAGTTTCCCTAATTAAATGTCGCCGAGTACAACATCTAAATTCTAAGTCTAAAATTTCGCTTGGGGTAAAATTTTGTGTACCTTAAAAAAAAAATAATTAAAAAAATAAAATAAAATAAATAGATAAAATAAAAGCCACTTAAGTAATCATTATGGTCTTCATAAATTTTTTAACATGAAGGGAGTAAGAAATAAAATTATTAATAAGAAATAAAATCTGTGGATATAAAAAGTAAAAAGGGAATTAATTATTTTATCATTGATAATTTAAAAGATACTAAATTAATGATAAAAGGGAAAAGGGGTTATATTCCACACCTGCCTTTTTAGTTCTAAGTAAAAAGGGGAAAGAGGGAAAATAATAATAAAATAAAAATAATAAAATAGGAAACTAGGGAAAAGAGGTAACATAAAAGGGGAAAGAGGGGAACTTGAGGTGAAAAAGTAGGAAGTCAACTTAGTAAGGAATCCACATTTAAGAGATTTCTAATTTTGAACTGAATTAGAAATTTCATAATAGGGATATCCTTTAAAACTTGTAAGGGAATCTAGGTACACCTAGGAGTGATTCTAGGACTAAGTGTAGGTGGGTGAGGGAAATAAAGATAATTACTTAATTAAAGAAATTAGTTAATGGAGGAATACAGGAGATGGGTGACACTTGTACAAAGAGGAAATTTTAGGAATTTATTGTTAAAACTTTAATTAGTTGAGATTTTGGGAAAGAAAGGAAGTTCGAAACTCTATAAAAGAAAGGGAGGAGAAGGAGGAAGGATCATCTTCTTTTTTCTTAACATTACGCTACAGAAATAGCGACTTGACTGATTTACTTGTGAGTAGTTGGGATACCCAGCTCAGAGAGGAGTGGTAGCTTGGCCTTGCGAGGAGATCTTGGAGCTAGATGAAACCTCTGGATAGTTTGTGGCCCCTTTGTGGCTCAGGCGGCTAAGGGGGAAGAAGAGTACCCCTAGCATTGGCTAGGAGGTATCAGTGAGGTCTCGACGGTCAGTGAGCGGGAGTTGCACTGAGCATGGGATGTCATTCAAAACGGGTGATCAAGCAAAGCTACACTCTTTTATTTTATAGAGTAGAATGCATTAGGACTTATGCTTGGATATACCTATTGATTTGTAATTGGATTGGATGTTTAGATTGATAGCGGACCCCTTTTTCTTAGCCTAGCTAATTGTCTAGTTGATTGATCTACCATGGTCTTCGTTCCCGCATGACTTGAAAACCCTGTGGTGTTGACTGAGACTCTTGTGTTTGTTTTCCTTCATCCCTAGCATGCCAGTCCTCGCGTGAGCAGTGAGTCAGGAGCTTGATCTACAGTCATCGTCTTAGCGTTAAAAGACCTATGGATCTCAACGCCCTCCTTTTCTATGCGAGGATGGTGAAGCAAAGGATGAACTCAGTCATCTACCTCTATTGTTGTCATTGGCTAAATGTTTTTCCTTGTTCCTTGATGTGTTTAATAACCTTGAAATTTGATTAATGGCAAAGTTCTTTATTTTGCGTTTTATGTTCGCTGGATAAGTTTATCTCTGCATTTTATTTATTGCTGGATGAACCCACACTCTGTTGCATCGCCTCCCTTGCAACTTAACCCCGTGACTATTTGATGGCCATTTTTCTCTGCAAATTTGTCCCTACATGGTAATAATGAATGAATTTTGTCTTGGGCCTTTGCCCATTCATTTGATTGCCTAAAATTTTGTGGTCAGTGTTCTGGTTTGGGTTTAACTATTCCTTGGCTTGAATCCTTGCGTTCCTCTTGCTATTCTCTGTGATCTTACATTTGATCTGTTCAAGCTTGATGGAAAATTTTTATAGGAGTGCTATCCACTGATAATAATTTAACTCTGCCCTATGCCTTATATTAATGAATAACTAGCTCCACACTTACAATCTTGTTGGGCCAGCGAATTACTTGTCTTCGGTGATTTTATTATAATGGAAGATTACCCTGCATTATTTCACCGAATGCGCAAGAGCGATCTTACCCTTACTGAGGTTAAACATTTTAAAATTTCTTCTGAACCATCACTTTAGCACTTCTGAATTTATTGAGGTAGTGACCACAATAACCGGTGTCGAAAATTTTTAAAAATCTGGTATAGATATTTTGGAGTTCCTTTTTCTTCATTTAATGTTTGCACCGCCAGTCTTGTAAAGCGATTTCCTGTAGGAATGAAGGATAAAGTTCATGCCCGCGTGTGATGACCGACGTATATTCCCATCTCTGTGTTTTTTCTTTTCTTTTTATAACTCTGAGTTTATAACCTTGCATTTTCAATTTATAACTCTGAGATTGATTTCCAACTCTGCGTGTAGTCATTTAGATTTAAACTAGGTTGATTTTTGTGTTATGACGATCCATCACTGCGGGGAGTCTCCTTTGAGAGCTGGTGATACCCGAGGTGGTACACTGGTGTTTTTTTTCTTCCTTTCAAAACTGCCCATCGTGTTGGATTTTTGGGGCGGCTTGCCACATATTTTGGTCACTGCATCCATGCGCTACCTCCCTTACCTTCACTGACAGTATCGTAACCCCTCCTAGAAATTCTACAACAGTTTCTTGTTTTATTAATTTTTAATCTTTCCTTTTCCTCATTGAGTTATTAAATTACTACCTTATATCAAAAGGAGAGTGAGATGGTAGTCACGTCCTCTCATTAAGAGACTTAAGTTGTTAGATTAAGGAAGCGAATAAAGTTATGGTTCGTGAATGAATTGACTTCTAGACGTGTACGTCTTGATTCTGGAGCTTACATTTCAGATTTAAATTCAAACCACTGTTAATCTGTGGGGTTTTGAAAAACGAGATTCAGACCCCAACATTTACCTTCTATGTAATCGTTGTTGAGTTTGCATGTCAGAATCCTTAATTGAAAATTCTGAATACCTTTGTAATTAGCCTGAACTCCCTTACTCCTGAAAAAATGAAAAACCCGTGCCAGCATCGAGTTGTTTTGTTTTTAAAAACTATGCGTTCAATGAAGCCAACTTTTAATTATGATATTTTTTATTCCTCTTAATTCATGAATGATTTGTATTGCCTAAAATTATTTGACTGATGTATGGAATCTTGATTTCCACTATTATGAGTTAGTTATTGTGATTTCTTACTGATTTGGATTTTATGATTTCTTACAGTTTTATAAAAGGAACTTATAGTAGTTTAGTAACTAAAGTTTTTTTTTTTATTATTTTATTGTTGATAAGACTTTTGTTTTCCTTAACTCTCTTTTGGATATATAGTTGGGATTGAAGTTCCATCATGGTTCGATAAGTTGAATCTCTCTTTCCTTGTCTATGAAGTCGTAAGATGACCTTGGGTTCTTTATTTTACTATTGGGTGTTTCTTCAATTTTTATATAAAGTCTTAAGCCAACGTTTAGTCCTCATGGGTTTTGCTTATTTAAGGAAGGTATTTTTCCTCTAAATGGATAAGTAAAGCATTGACCTCTATTCAATTATTATTAGGATGACCTCCTCATGGTATCTTACTGGATAAATTGGGTAATGAATTCTTATTGTACAGCTTAATTAAGATGAGTCATTTTTAAAAGATATTTAGTAGCACTACCCAAGATTGGTACTTGTTACAATAGCTTGATGGAATTGATAATTGAATCCTGACATGGTTGAACTTAACTTAGGAAGAGTTCTAAAAACGGGTGTAAATAGATCTCTTCCTATTACAAGAATCATATTTATGATTTTGTAGATTTTATAACTCAGTTTTTATTCTCTTATTCAATTGGATTTATTTTTCGACGAATAGTGGATTAAATAGATGGTTTGTTCCTTGCACTATGATGAAATGATGTTAAGCTATAATTGACGGAACTAGTATGGAATTTGGATTATGATTGACTAATGGGATGTAGACGCCTCCTAGTTCCTAAGAACAGTCGCCAACCCTGAGACCTTAAATGGTCAAAATCGATGGGAACCTAGGCTTGAGCATTGCTTATGTGTCTTGGAGTTCCTAACCACTGGAGGGTAGGACGGGCGGGTAGTCAGTATTTTGTGTCGGTTGTTGTAGTTCATTGCTTCCAGATGATTGATGCGCGTCTTAGGTCGTTATGCAATTGTTGCAATTGCATGCAACAAGTTCATCGTCGTGTTGTGACACGGAGTATAATGTCTATATTACCCTTGTACACACGCACACACACAAAAAACAAAATTTCAATTCTTATGGTCGGTTGTTTTCGTGACAAAAATGGGAGGTCTGCTACACATGGTATCAAAGCGGGTTCAACCTGTGACTTGGGATCACTAAAACTTTCATTGATATAATTGATTATACTATTGTTGACCGAATTGACATATGTGCATGCAGGTAATCATGGTTAGAGGATGTCGCAGAGGCAGATGATGGGGTGCGAGGGGAGGAGGCATGATGCCTCCAGTAGCACCCATACCTGAGGGGTCTAACCCCCAGGGAGATGAGTAGGTTCTCGGGCAGGAGCAGATAGCAGTTGGTGATGTAGTCAGAATGATGAGATCTTTTCAGCGCATCTCTGAGGCACTCATTAGCCATTTGGACAGAGATGAGGCCAGGGCACCGTCACCCTTTGAGGTTCCACGGTGCGCTCTGGTTGATACTGATAGTATTCACCATGAGCTCGAGAAGGTCAAATTTCCCAAGTTCTTTGGTGCCCCAAACGACACTGCCGTCGAGGCATGGTTGGAAAACATGGTGATGTGCTTCATACTTTGCAATTATACCTCCAACATGAAGGTATGCATGACAGTCTTTCAATTGAAGGGGAGCGCTCTTCTATAGTGGAAGATGCTCCTACCGCAGCTGAACATGGCCATCGAAGACATGTCATAGGAATTATTCGAGGAACGGTTCCGAGAGAGGTACCTTTCAGAGGAATTCACTGAGCGTCAGCTCAATGAGTTCAATGCCTTATGACAAAGAGGTTTTACGATGCCCGAGTACGAGGCCCATTTTATGGAATTTCTCTGGTATGCTCCACACCTTAACACAGAGAAAATTAAGGTCAACAAGTTCGTGTTCGGCCTTAATGGAAACCTACGTGCAAAGGTTAGAATTTTGATGCCCCAAACCTTGCATGATGCCATCCAGAAGGCCCTCATAGCAAAGGAGGAGCTTACCAGCGGGGGTCAGACCAGGACTCCAGCGAGACCAGCAAGGCAGGTTTCATATAGAGCACAACAACATCAGACACCAGCGAGACATACGTCGGGATATCGTGGCTTCCATAGGGGATCCACTTTCACTACACCTCGGCAATCGACACCTCAACAGTGGACACCTTATCGGGGACCACATCATCAACAACAGCGTCACCTGCACTAGCAGCAGTTTAGGCCTATTTAGCAGAACAGACTAGGGTTCCAGGCCGGTGGGCCGTCATCTTCTACTTCGGGTACTAGGAATACTAGGCCGAAGAAGGGGTGTTGGAAGTTTGGGGAGCCACACTACCAGTGCGACTGCCCTGTGGAGAGGACCAAAGCCTCTAGATCAACCGGACCCACTGCCGTGGGAGATATGGGCAAGGCCCATCGAATTCATGCAGTGGTGAATAACCACCAAGCAGAGCATCAGTCGACTGTGCTCGAGACGACAGGTACCATCGCTGACCAGACCCTTAGTATTTTGATAGATCCCGGTGCTATCGAGGGTTTCATTTCTGGTGTAGAGATAAAAAGGATTAAGGTAAAGGCAGTCAAACAGGATGAGTTTAGCTTCATAGAGATGGCTTCAGGAGCCAAACAAAAGGTTGGAGGAAAGGCTATTGGCTGTGTCCTTAACCTGGGAGAGTTTGTCACAAGGGCCAACCTGTACATCATGATCCTAGGATCTTATGATGTCGTGATTGGTATGGACTGGTTGGACTCACATGAGGCGATACTCAACTGTAAGACAAAACGGTTGAGCTTGGTCGATGATGAGGGACAAGGACGTGTGACTGCAGGCTGGAACCAGGGAGTTTCCGTGAGGTTCGTCTCTTCCTTATAGTGATGGAAGAGTATGTGAAAGGGGTGCAAGCTTTATGCGATCCTTGTGTTAAACAAGAAGGGAGTAGCGGAAGGTCTAGAACACCTTCCGGTGGTGAGAGACTTTGCAAACGTGTTTTTGGAGGAGTTACCTGGGATGCTGCCAGAGAGGGAATTGGAGTTTACCATAGACCTAAAACCGAGGACTGAACCGATAGAAAGAATGACTTATCGGATGTCGACCCCAGAGTTACAAGAGTTGAAAATGCAACTGAAGGAGTTGTTGGACCTGGGACTGATACGTCCTAGTGTGTCACCGTGGGGTGCGCCTGTTATTTTCATACGAAATAAGGATGGGTCATGGAGGCTTTACATTGACTACCATCAACTGAACAAGGCCACGATCAAGAATCAATATCCATTACCAAGAATTGATGATCTGTTTGATCAAATGAAGGGTGCGACAATGTTCTCCAAGATCGATTTGTGATTAGGGTATCAACAGTTACAAATCAAGGAGGATGACGTACCAAAGACCGCCTTTAAGATGAGGTTTGGACATTACAAGTTTACTGTTTTACCATTTGCACTGACAAACGCCCCAGGGGTATTTATGATTTTGATGAATGGGGTGTTCTGTGAGTACTTGGATAAGTTTGTCCAAGTATTCATGGATGATATTTTGATCTACTCTCGAATGACGAAGGAGCATGACGAGCACTTGCGCTTGGTACTACAGTGTCTGCGAGAGCACAAATTGTATGGGAAGTTGTCCAAATGCTCATTTTATCAATCGAAGATTCACTACTTAGGGCATGTCATCTCCAGCGAAGGCATTATCGTGGATCCAACCAAGGTTGAGGCTATTATGGAATGGCCTATGCCTACTAATGTCCCGAAAGTGCGTAGCTTCATGGGTTTAGCAGGATACTATCGACGGTCCGTCGAGGGATTTTCGAAGATAGAAAATCTGATCACGGAATTGCAGAAGAAAAACAAGAACTTTGTTTGGATAGAGAAACGCGCGGAATCATTTTAGAGGCTCAAGGAATTGTTGACAACTGCACCGATACTAAAATTCCCTGACATAGACATGGACTTCTTGGTATTCACTGACGCATCCAAGGAAGGCTTAGGCAGAGTCTTGATGCAAGACGGATGAGTGATTTCTTACATTTCGAGGAAACTGAGAAGGCATGAGGAGAACTACGCGATACATGATTTGGAGTTATTAGCCATCTTATATGCCTTGAAGGTTTGGAGACACTACCTTGTTGGACGAAAATTTGAACTAAATACTGACCATTGTGGACTAAAAAACACATTTACGCAAAGTGACTTGAACGCACGACAACGACGTTGGTCGGAATTGCTTAGCGAGTACGACTTTGAGATTACTTACATAAAAGGAACAATGAACCGAGTAGTTGATGCATTGAGTCGGAGAACACGCATCGTTTCAGTGTTGCCTCTTCAAACGAATTTACGTGAAAAGATTCTAACTTTACACCATGATGATGACTCGTACAAAGAGGTCGAGGGTTTTATCAGACAAAACAAAATGATGGTACCATGATTTGAGGGATTTTCATCTGATAGTGATGGTTTATTGAGGTTTAAAGGTCATATTTACGTACCGCCAAACAATGAGTTGAGGATGTTGATCTTAGGTGAGGCTTATAGAGCAGTTTACATGGCTCATCCGGGAGTCACGAAGATGAGGGCATACCTTAAACCCTTATTCTTATGAAAGGGAATGAAGGCTGACATAGTCAACTATGTGGCCAGATGTCAAGAATGTCAGCAGGTAAAGGCTAAACATAGACACCCAGCAGGATTACTACATCCACATGCTATTCTGGAATCAAAATGGGAGGTTATTTCGATGGATTTTATTGTAGGATTTCCACTGACAGCAAGGAGACATGACTCGATTTTCGTAGTAGTAGACACTCTGACGAAGAGTGCCACTTTATTCCTGTGCGTACAACGTATTAGGAACCTGACATAGCTAGAGCTTTCATCCGTGATATTGTGAGGCTGCATGCCATCCCTAAGAGGATTATATCGGATTGAGGATCGGTGTTTACTAGACGATTTTGGACGAGTTTCCAAGAGGCCTTAGGAACCCAACTTAAAATTAGTACTACCTATCACCCGGAGACTGACGGGCAGACCAAACGAACAAACCAAACCTTGGAGGACATGTTGCGCATGTACATGATGGATCTACAAAAGCATTGGGAGGAATTCTTTCCACTAGTAGAGTTCGCTTACAACAACAGTTACTAGAGAACCATTAAGATGGCGCCTTTCGAGTTTCTTTACGGGTGACCGTGTCGGATGCCCTTGAGTTGGGATCAGCTTGAGGATAGGGTCCTGGTAGGACCAGAAGCGATCCAAGAAATGGAAGAGAAAATGCAAACAATAAGACAAATGATTAAAGAAGCGTAGGATCGACAGAAGATTTATGCTGATGCGCACTATGTCAACTGTAGTTGCGAGGTTGGCGATCGAGTCTTCTTATGGGTTAAACCACATAAGATTTCGATCAATTTTGGGAAGGGAGATAAACTCTCTCCTAGGTTCGTGGGACCTTTTGAGATTGTGGAGAGAAAGGGGCCCATGGCCTATTGACTAGCCTTGCCTGATTCTTTGAGGCATATGCACGATGTTTTTCATGTATCTGTTTTGAGACATTATATTAGTGATCCTACACATGTTATTGACATGATTTCCTTGCAGGTATCGGATGAGGGGGTGCTCATGGCTAAGCCGGTCCGCATTTTGGATCATCGTGTTTGACATCTATGACGTCGAATGATAGATCAGGTCAAGGTACAGTGGGACAATTATAGTTCGCACTTGATGACTTGGGAGGATGCATATGATATGCGCCATTACTTTCCATTTTTTTTTGATAGATAGACATATGATACTGTGATACACTTTATTTCAGCATATATACTGTGAAACTTCAGGATGAACTTTAGACCAAGAGGGAGTGTATGTAACATCCCACTCTGGCGCACTAAGTGAACTTATTCTTTGAGGACACTTGCTCGCAAGTGATCTGGGTTATTATGCTATTAAAACATTTGACTTTGTTATGATGCGCTATGGGTAGATGACATGTTTTTTTACTACATTGACATAGACAGGTGCTATTGACTCGGTTTTACTGAGTGTGTAGGGTTTTGGACCTTGAGGATGCAGAGGCATCGATGGAACCCCTTAGACTCCGCATCGAGTCATGGGGTGTGCCTTTGGGGTTTGATTGTTTTACTGTGATATTAGTGCATCTGACTAGATGATATGATGTGGATATGTTCTGACATGATTTGTTGATGATGTAGGCTCACGATCTCTTTTCGACCAGACTCACATATGGAGTAAAGGGGTCACACACAACTACCAGAGAGGTTGAGCGAGAGGTGTGGGCAGCATCCTTGCCACAACGTGCTAGCACTCCCTTTGTGGCTCGAACTATAGGTTAACGATTACCTAGTTCGAGAGGACCCACGATGCCATGAGGGCAGGCTGCAACAGTCACTCATGATGATTCTAAAGGGCACACAATAAGTCGGGGGCCTTATTCCTTAGAATACCTTAGTCTCCCACAAGTTCACCTAGCGGAGTGTTGACTCCAGGGGTTATTGATGTCAATCAATCAGTCAAGAGACGAATAGCACCCTTGGAGCACGTAGTGTGTCCTGAAGGGTACGTCACGCAAGGGAATGGATGAGGTGAGTGGCACCCTTGGAGCACCTTGTGCATCCTGAAAGGCACGTCGCATTGATGATGATAGAGGGATGAACCTAGATGACCCTAAGATAAATAATAGGTTAAGAAATCTTAAAACAGTTTCCCTAATTAAATGTCGCCCATTAAAATTTCGCTAGGGGTAAAATTTTGTCTATCTTGAAAAAAAATAATAATTAAAAAACTAAAATAAAATAAATAGATAAAATAAAAGTCACTTAAGTAATAATTATGTTCTTCATAAATTTTGTAACATGAAGGGAGTAAGAAATTAAATTATTAATAAGAAATAAAATCCGTGGATATAGAAAGTAAAAAGGGAATTAATTATTTTATCATTGATAATTTAAAAGATACTAAATTAATGATAAAAGGGAAAAGGGGTTAGATTCCACACCTGCCTTTTTAATTCTAAGTAAAAAGGGGAAAGAGGGAATATAATAATAAAATAGGAAACTAGGGAAAAGAGGTAACATAAAAGGGGAAAAAGGGGAACTTGAGGGAAAAAGAAGGAAGTCAACTCAGTAGGGAATCCACATTTAAGAGCTTTCTAATTTTGAACTGAATTAGCAATTTCATAATAGGGAAAGCCTTTAAAACCTGTAAGGGAATCTAGGTACACCTAGGAGTGATTCTAGGACTAACTCTAGGTGGGTGAGTGAAATAAAGATAATTACTTAATTAAATTAATTAATTAATGGAGGAATGTAGGGGATGGGTGACACTTGTACGGAGAGGAAATTTTAGGAATTTATTGTTAAAACTTTAATTAATTGAGATTTTGGGAAAGAAAGGAAGTTTGAAACTCTATAAAAGAAAGGGAGGAGAAGGAGGTAGGATAATCTTCTGTTTGCGTAACGTTACGTTGTGGAAATAACGACTTGACTGATTTACTTGTGAGGAGTTGGGATACCCAGCTCAGAGAGGAGTGGTAGCTTGACCTTGCGAGGCAAGTTGGGAGTTAGACGAAACCTCTGGATAGTGTGTGGCCCCTTTGAGGCTCGAGGGGCTAAGGGGGAAGAAGAGTACCCCTAGCGTTGGCTAGGAGGTACAGGTGAGGTCTCGACGGTTGGTGAGCGAGGGTTGCATGGAGCGCAGGATGTCATTCGAAATGGGCGATCAGGAAAAGGTACGCTCTTTTATTTTGTAGAGTAGAATGTAGTAGGAATTATGCTTGGATCTGCCTATTGATTTGTAATTAGATTGGATTTTTAGATTGATGATGGACCCCTTTTTCTTAGCCTAGTTGATTGTCTGGTTGATTGATCCCCCATGGTCTTCGTTCCCACATGACTTGACAGCCCTGTGGTGTTGACTGAGACCCTTGCATTTGTTTTCCTTCGTCCCTAGCACGCCAGTCCTCACCTAAGCAGTCGGCTAGGAGCTTGATCTACAATCGTCGGCTTAGCATTAAAAGACCTATGAATCTCAATGCCCTTCTTTTCTATGCGAGGATGGTGAAGCGAAGGATGAACTCAGCCATCTACCTCTATTTTTTCCCTTGGTCAAATGGTTTGTCTTCCTCCTTGATATGTTTAATAACCTTGAAATTTGATTGATGGCAAAGTTCTTTATTCTACGTTTTATGTTCACTGGATAAGTTTATCTCTGCGTTTTATTTATTGTTGGATGAACCCACACTGTCTTGCATCGCCTCCCTCGCAACTTAACCCTATGATAGTTTTGATGGCCCTTTTTATCTGCAAATTTGTCCCTGCATGGTAATAATGGATGAATTTTTTCATGGGCCTTTGCCCGTTCATTTGATTGCCTAAAATTTTGTGGTCAACGTTTTGGTTTGGGTTTTACTATTCCTTGGCTTGGATCCTTGCATTCCTCTTACTATTCTCTACGATATTACATTTCACTGTGTTCAAGCTTGATGGAAAAATTTGCTAGGAGTGCTATGCACTGATAATAATTTAACTCTGCCCTATGCCTTATATTAATGGATAATTAGCTCCGTGCTCACAATCTTGTTGGGCCAACAAATTACTTGTCTTCGGCGATTTTATTATAATGGCAGATTACCCTGCATTATTTCACCGAATGCGCAAGAGCAATCTTACCCTTCCTAAGTTTAAACATTTTAAAATTTCTTTTGCACCATCACTTTAGCACTTCTGAATTTACCGAGGTAGCGACCACAATAACCGGTGTCGGCAAATTTTTAAAAATCTGGTATATATATTTTGGAGTTCCTTCTTCTTCATTTAGTGTTTGCACCACCAATCCTGTAGCGCGATTTCCTGTAGGAATGAAGCATAAAGTTCATGCCCGCGTGTGATGACTGACGTATATTCCTATCTCTGCATTTTTTCTTTTATTTTTATAACTCTGATTTTATAACCTTGCGTTTTCAATTTATAACTCTGAGATTGATTTCCAACTCTGCATGTAGTCATTTAGATTTAAACTAGGTTGATTTTTGTGTTATGATGATCCATCACTGCGGGGAGTCTCCTTTGAGAGCTGGTGAATCCTGGGGTGGTACACTGGTGCTTTTTTTTCTTCCTTTCAAAACTGCCCATCGTGTTGGATTTTTGGGGTGGCTTGCCACATATTTTGGTCACTGCATTGCCAGATTCTTGTACTGCGAGCGATTCTGGAGGTGTTTCCTTGAATTTTTCCTCTGACATCCATGTTCTACCTCCCTTACCTTCGCTGACAGCATCGTAACCCCTCCTGGAAATTCTGCAATGGTTTGCTATTTTATTGATTTTTAATCTTTCCTTTTCCTCGCTGAATTATTAAATTATTACCTTATATCAAAAGGAGAGTGAGATGATAGTCACGTCCTCTCATTAAGCAATTTAATATGTTAGATTAAGGAAGCAAATAAAGTTATGGGTCCTGAATGAATTGACTTCTAGACGTGTATGTCTTGATTCTGGAGCTTACATTTCAGATTTAAATCCAAACTACTGTTAATCCATGGGGTTTTGCAAAATGAGATTCATACGCTAACATTTACCTTCTGTGTAATCGTTTTTGAGTTTGCATGTCAAAATCCTTAATTGACAATTCTGAATACCTTTGTAATTAGCCTGAACTCCCTTACTCCTGAAAAGATGAAAAACTCATGTCACCACAAAGTTGTTTTTTTTTTTCTAAACTGTGTGTTCAATGAAGCCAACTTTTAATTATGATATTTTTTATTCCTCTTAATTTGGGAATGATTGGTATTGCCTGAAATTATTTGACTGATGTATGGAATCTTGATTTCCGTTATTATGAGTTGGTTATTGTGATTTCTTACTGATTTGGATTTTATGATTTCTTACAGTTTTATAAAAGGAACTTATAGTAGTTTAGTAATTAAATTTTGTTTTATTATTATTTTATTGTTGATAAGACTTTAGTTTTCCTTAACTCTCTTTTGGATATATAGTTGGGATTGAAGTTCCATCATGGTTCAATAATTTGAATCTCCCTTTCCTTATCTATGCACTCATAAGATGACCTTGGGTTCTTTATTTTACTATTGGGTGTTTCTTCAATTTTTATATAATTCTTAAGCCAACGTTTAGTCCTTATGGGTTTTACTTATTTAAGGAAGGTATTTTTCCTCTAAATGGATAAGTAAAGCATTGACCTCTATTCAATTATTATTAGGATGACCTCCTCATGGTATCTTATTGGATAAATTGGGTAATGAATTCGTATTGTACATCTTAATTAAGATGAGTCATTTTTAAAAGATATTTAGTAGCACTGCCCAAGATTGGTACTTGTTACAATAACTTGATGGAATTGATAATTGAATCTTGACATGGTTGAACTTAACTTAGGAAGAGTTCTAAAAATGGGTGTAAATAGATCTCTTCCTATTACAAGAATCATATTTATGCTTTTGTAGATTTTATAACTCATTTTTTATTCTATCATTCAATTGGATTTATTTTCTGACGAATTGTGGATTAAATAGATGGTTTGTTCCTTGCACTATGATGAAACGATGTTTAGCTATACTTGACGGAACTAATATGGAATTTGGTTTATGATTGACTAATGGGATGTAGATGCGTTATGGTTCCTCAGAACAGTCGCTAGCCCTGAGACCTTAAATGGTCAAAATCGATGGGAACCTAGGATTGAGCATTTCTTATGTGTACTAGAGGTCCTAACCATTGCAGGGTAGGACGAGCGGGTAGTCAGTGTTTTGTGTCGGTTGTTGTCGTTCATTGCTTCCAGATGCTTGATGTGTGTCTTAGGTCATTATGCAGTTGTCGCAGTTGCATGCGACAAGTTCATCATTGTGTTGCGACATAGAGTATAATGTCTATATTACCCTTGTACACACGCACACACACACAAAAAAAGTTGCACTTCTTATGGTCGGTTGTTTTCATGACGAAAACAAGAGGTCTGCTATAGAAAAACATAAACAATCAACCCAAGAAGGAGGGGTTGAAGAAAATCACAACTTGAGAGATAGGATTAAAGAGCTAGAAGAAAAACTAACCAACAATTTGACCCTCATTAATATGGAAAACAAATTGTATATCAAACTCATGAAAGAGGAAATGAATAAGCTAATCAAATTGGAACATGAGCGTAACAAAAGAGCCTTAAACCTCATAATTTTTGGTATAAAAGAACAACAAGAGGAGGATATGCTAGCAATAGTAAAAAAATAATTAAAAAATAAATCACAAATTGATACAACATATCTCATAGAAGAAAAAAGGCTAGGAAAATAATTGATCACAAAGATAGGTTGATCCATGTCAAAGTAAGTTGTAATGACCATAAATATAGCATACTTAGTAAATCTTCGAGCTTAAAAAGGTCAGGAATATTTATAAATGAAGAACTCATTCCTGAAGACCAAGTTGAATTAAGGAAGGAAGTTCGAAGGTAAAAGAAGCCAGGAAAGAAGGAAAATGGGCAATAATTAGAAATCGAAAAGCTATTGTTCAGGAGAGAGACTAGAAGGATAATAATAAATAGGAATTTGGGACACTTGGGATCCTTTTTTGGAATTGTCGTAGCTTTCCATGGAAAAAAGATCCTATGATAAGTTATATCTCGAGTGATATTGATATTATATGTCTAGGTGAAACTTGGTAGCATGAGGAGTCTAGGGTCCCTAACATGGAAGGATTTGTCTTGTGGTCGGCATGGAACAAAAAATCCCACTGTAGAGGGATATGAGACATAACTTGTTATATTATAAATGCATTTATCATCACATTCAAATTCATAAGATTGACCCTCTTAATCAATACATTTGGATAGAAATTCCAGACACCAATTCTAACAAGATGTATATAGAAATTTATTATTTTGCACCAATTAATTCTACTTTTTATATGAAAAATAATCTATATAAAAATTGTCCCTATAATAATTTAGAAGAAGATATTTATAATTTGAAAAATGAAGGTAATATCCTCTTGCTAAGAGACTTTAATGCTAGGAATACGACTAAACAAGCTACTCTTTTAAGTGATGACTCCAACCATCATCCTGTATGGCTAGATGAGGACCTTGTTTTATCTAATAGCTACAAAATAAGCTCTAAAGACCCAATTGAGAATTTGTTTGGTACTAATTTGGTTAAGATCCGCAGCTCTCAAGACCTAATAATTTTCAATGGAGTAATGAAGTGGCCAAACTCCAACCAAATAACATGTATTCATGGGCTAGGTAGTAGTGTTGTAGATTATGTGATATATGATATCCCCATTTTCAACCAAATAAAAACTTTTGACCTTTTAAATAACCATGACCCTGACTCTAATCATAAACCTTTAACCCTAACTCTAAAATTTTCCATGCATAGGAGCACCATTGAGGAGAATTATGATAATCAAAGGAATCTGTGCTTTGACAAAAGTAAAGTTGACATTTTCTTAAAAGATTTAAATAATAAATTAAACCTCCTAACTTATAAGGACAACATTGAATAACTGTATCATAATTTTACAACTACTCTTTTTACTTCTATTAACAAGTTCTCTTTCAAGGTATCCTATAAAAAGAATAATAGAACAATCAACCCTTGGCATGATAAGCAATGAAAAATTGTTAGGAAAGTCATTAGGGATGCTTCTAATGATCCCTTAAAAATCGATAAGATCAATATGTACAGAGCCCTAATTAAAAGAAAAAAAATATACTATATCAATAAAAGGCAAGAGAAACTTTCACAACTATACAAGTTGGATCCTAATAAGTTCTCGAGCCAAATTCTAAAACACAATACTAAAGAAAATAATAAGATTCCATTAACGGACTGGAATTCCTACCTTAAAATTCTTTATGAGTTCCCTAATGCCATGGATACCATTCCTATTGTCCCTACAAAGAAAGATTTTTTTTCTTTAGATGACATAGATTTTGGGGTTAAGAGGCTTGCAAATGGGAAAGCAGAGGACATTGAAGGCTACCAAGATGAAATTTTTAAAATTGGAGGGACAATCCTTATCCCTCACATACACAAGCTCTTCAATTTAGTAGTCAAGAAGGGCTTCCCTAAACCCTGGACGCAAAGCCTCATTGTTCCTATTTTTAAAAATGGGGATAGAGACATTCCCTCTAATTATAGGACCATTAAGATTAGCCCAATTCTAGCCAAGCTTTATGGAATTATTTTGGAAAAGAAGATTAACATTTGGCTAGAAAGTCACGGTAAAAGAGCTAAAGGTCAGGCCAGGTTTAGGAGATATCATTCAACTGTGGACCATCTTGTTACCTTTATGATCATTGCAGAGGAGTTCTACAATACTAAAACCAATCTCTTTTGTTGTTTTGTTGACTTTAGAAAAGCTTTTGGCATGGTTCCTAGGAAAAATCTTTGGTATAGGTTGGAAGAGATAAAAGTGCCTCTCGATTTGAGGGTTGCTTCAATAAGGATGTATGAGAACGTTATTTCTAATTTTAAAAACACTGAGGGCTGGTCAAAAGAGATTAACTACAATATCAGAGTCAAACAAAGTTGTCCCTTGTCCCCTACCCTTTTTGCCATATACATTGATAAGTTAGAAGAATTCTTGGAAAAAGGAGGTTGTGTCAGCCCTACGCTCACTGATATAAGCATCAATATTCTTCTTTATGTCGATGATATTGTTCTTATGGCAAGGAGTCCCCATGATATTAAAAACCAACTAAGAATACTCAAAGATTTTTTCTCCAATATGGGTATGACTGTTAATAGTGATAAGACTAAGGTCATGATTATTAAATCCAATAAGATCCCTTATGATACCTTTGTATATGACAAAAACAACTTGGAGGAAGTGACTTCATACAAATATCTTGGAATTGATATTCACCACAAGCTCAATTGGAATTATAGCATTGAGAAAATGATTATAGGGGGGTGGAAATCTTATTATGGGATTGAAAACAATTGCAAATCAGTTGATCTTTGGAGTTGGGATAAGAAGAAAATCCTCTTTGTTGGCAAATGTTTGACAGGTAGCGTATGCTTGTCATTGATGGAAAGTACAATAGTAAAGATGGCAAGATCAGAGTGTGCATCGATGGACAAACAGAGCTTAGGAGGAATTAGCGCAGAGTCGAATGCAATGCGTAAGTGTGCACCAGGGATGAGGTTAACTCATGACTAAATCTCAAGGGAGATAGCGTACTTAGGATCACAGGTGGATCAATGGTTGATGCCTTTGACACTTAGAAATTCTTCCAAGTAAGAAGGATGTGTAATATTGGAGGAGAAGCATCGATAATTATTTAATCCCATCCCGAATTCCTGATGGCCGTTAGATATGAATGTAGATAAGAAGAGCGTGCTGAAGAGGAGGATAGATCTCAGGCGTTAGATCCAAGCACGGGATCCAACCATCGTTGGATCAAGTAGAACCTGCACGTTCTTTAAAGTGCAAGGAGAAGCAGGCGTACAAAATCTCGAAAGAAGGAGGACCATCCATTTACAGGCAAGATGCGTGGAGATAGATCGTTATTTCACTGACTGGAGAGTCAAAGGAACAGGGTTCCCTAACCTCTCAAAATAGCAATATGCGAAATCACGATCTAATCTGAGTCGTCAGATTAAGGTTGAATCTGGTTCGTTGATTCCAGTTCATGTCGGAGTTTCGGGGATCGAGAGTTGGAGATGTCAATGTTTATTAACATCAGGAATCCCAATATCATGATATGATAAATCGTGATTTAATCGCAGTCGTTAAATAGAGATCAGATCTGGACCGTTGATCTAACTCCATATTGGAGTTTCGCGAATCGCAACATGGAGAGCCAAAGAACCAAACGCAACAAGAATTCTGAAACCGTGAAATTGTGATTCAATCATAGCCGTTGAACCAAGATCAGATCTGAACCGTTGATCTAACTCCATATCGGAGTTTCATGAATCGCGACATGGAAATGCAAAGATCCAGACGCAACAAGAATGTCGAAATTGCGATTCAATCGTAGCCATTGAATCAAGATCACATCTGGACTGTGAATACGACTCATGTAAGCATACCACGTCAGCTAGGAACACGTAGCACCACCAGGTAATGACAAGTGTCAGACTGATTCAACATTTTAGGAACATGTAAGTCACGAATCAGAGTGACACGAGGCAGTATTCAATACGTGTCAATCCATGTGTGACGTCAGCAGATTTACATCACTTCAGAGTTTCGGCAATTGGGAGATGGAAATATGTCAGACGACAAGGAGGGGCTAAAGGGAATGAGCCTTGGCGCACGGTCAGGTGGAGAACATACGGCAGGTGGGGAGGAGAATGATACAAATGGTGACATGACAGGAATGGGGCCCTTCCTCGATACCCCACCATTCCGGACCCCCCCCCCCCTTTAATTAAAGGAAGAATGGAAAAGGGGGTCCGGAATCGCTTGAGCATCGTTGATCTAGGTGCTTTAATCTTGGCCGCTCGAGAGATGCATGCCCAATTTTGGACCCCCTCTCCCCCCTCCTTTTAAAGATAGAATGGCAGGGGGGCTCCAAAATCCAATCCCTATCATAGTTCTGGAAGCACATATTCTAACCGTCCAGATTTGCTCGCTGCATATCCAACAGTGCAGATGAATTTGAACAAGATCAGAGGGCAATTGTAGCATGATAGAGTGTAACTTCCAGAAACCACTGATGGTTTCTACCAAAGGACTCAAAAACACTTCGAGATGATTGACAGAGGAGGTGAAGAGTCTCTGAGAGGGATGAAGATGTTCATGGAGGCGATTGACAACTAATAAGCATTGAGGCCTGTAACTGAAACAAATAAGGTGAGTTTGACTATCACAGAGAAGACGAAGAGTCTCAAACTGCCAGAGAGGCCGAGGAATCCCAGTATAACATATAGTGATGTTGGACACGTGGGGTGAACCACTAGAGAAGCAGAAGAGTCACGATGATGATCAGATAGAGCACTTGAGAGGTGGAGGATAACGGCGCGGAGTCAGCATGTAAAGGCATTGCGAACATTGCATGCACAAGGTGCACAGAAGCTATAAATACATGGTACAAAGAAGAGATGTTGTTGTTGTTGCTATTGGAGTTGTTGTGGTTGTTGTTGTTGAAGGTGATTCATGTGTGAAGAAGGAGGAGAGTGCAGTAGATGAATTGAACAAAAGATGAATTGTGCAGTGAATGGACATGGCGCACACAGCACAAACAACGGAAGAACAGATAGTGCAAGTCATGTGTGTAGGAAGGTAGTGAGGCAGAAAGAGCAATGAAATGAAGAAGAACAGTGATGAGTCTGGTAAGCCATTGTTGAACATGATATCACTATAATAAGTTTCAGTTTCAAAGATTTATATTATTTAGGGTGGTTGGGAGGTGCTAGGGAGGACTGGTGTCCTCAAAGGTTCAAGTGGGTGCTTGAACATAGGGATTTGGTGCTTCCTTCTAGTTGGTGCTAGAGAAACCAGGGAGTTGGTTCTTCCTTCTAGTTGGTGCTAGAGAAACCAGGGAGTTGGTGCTTCCTTCTAGTGGGTGCTAGAGAAAACAAAGAGTTGGTGCTCTCAACAAGTTGTAGCTTGCAAAACTGAGGTTGTAGCCTCATTATGAGGTTGTAGCCTCATTATGAGTTGGTGCTCATATGTATGATAATGTAAAGAATGTAACTATTACTTATCATATAAAGAAAAAAGGTTTTTACCCTGTATGGGTTTCCTCGGGAAATATCTGCCTCTGTGTTTCTCATATATGTGAATGATGCTGAAAGTGCCATTGTTTATTTCCCTGCATTATTGTGATCATCATTCAATGTTTCTACAAAGAGTTTAAAAGAAGAATAATTGTTTAAGAAAGGTAACAACTAATTCACCTCCCCCCCTTTCAATTGTCCAACAATTGGTATCAGAGATGGCCCCTTTTATCTAAGGGTAGATCTTAGAGCTTAAACATGTCAAGCCATGAAGGAAATTCCACCAATAAGGCCCCTCTGTTCAATGGAACAAACTTTGCCTTCTGGAAAGTTAGAATGAGAACCTACATAATGGCTTTAGGTGCAGATGTGTGGGATGTGGTAGATACTGGTTATATAAAGTTAGTTGTGCTAGCTAATAAGGATGAAAAACTATAATTTAGCTTCAATGCTAAGGCTATGAATGCTATCTTGAGTGGGCTTGCAGAAGCAGAATTCTTAAAAGTTATGCATCTAGAAACTGCCAAGGAAATGTGGGAAAAACTCATTAACGATTATGAGGGTAATGAGAAGGTAAAGGATGCAAAGCTTCAGACCTACAAAATACAGTTTGAACAATTGAAGATGAAGGAAAATGAAACTATTGGAAAATACTTTCTGAGAATAGAAGAAACGGTAAATGCAATGAAGGAACTTGGTGAAACAATTGGGGAACCTTCTTTAGTTCAGAAAATCTTGAGATCTCTCCCAGATAGGTTCAACCCAAAGGTCTCTTCTATAGAAGAACTTAATGATCTAAAAAACTTGCAGTTTGATCAACTTCTAGCAACACTGACTGCATATGAAATGAGAATAGTTAAAGATAAACCCACCTCCAAAGAAGCATCATTTAAAGCAGACAAGAATGAGGATTCTTAGCCCAATGAAATTGAAGCAAAATTTGTGAAGAGACTGAAGAAGGGATTAGGAAAATACAAAGGTAAATTACCTTTCAAATGCTTTAACTGTGGAAGGATAGGTCATTTGGAAAATAAATATCCACACAAGAAACATGATCAGAACTATGAAGGTGAAGAGAAGCACAAATCCAAGATATTTGATAAAAAGAAAAGTTTATGTGTAAACAATGATGACTCCTCAGAAGACACCGATAGTGACTCTTCCTATGAAGATAAGGTAAATGAC
>JZKD02S1874846.1:399571-445235 GCA_000966675.3 Picea glauca
GTCAAGTAGGGAAGCAAAACAGGACACAATTTAAGTCCAAGAGCTTTACTTCAATAGAGAAACCACTCCAACTAGTTCATATGGATTTATGTGGACCATCAAGATAGGAAGGCACAGGGAAAGAAAACTACATGCTTATTATTGATGATTACTCTAGACTTACGTGGGTTGCCTTTCTTAAAGAAAAAGATGAAGCATTTGAGAAGTTTAAGATATTTAAGGCTTTAACTGAGAATCAAACAAGGAAGAGGTTAATTGCAGTAAGATTAGACTGGGGAGGAGAGTTTATGTCAAAAGACTTCAAGGAATTCTGCGATGAGCATGGGATCAAGAGAGAATATACAATCCCAAGAACTCCACAACAAAATGGAGTAGTTGAGAGGAAAAATAGAACAGTGCAGGAAATGGCCAGGTCAATGATGAATGAGAAGAAAATTGGTCAAACCTACTGGGTAGAAGAAATACACACAACAGTCCATGTGCTTAACAAAGCTCACCTTAGACCACAAAGTGATAAGACACCTTATGAATTATGATTTGGAAGACCTGCCTCAATCAAACACTTCAGAGTCTTTGGGGGTAAATTTTACATAAATAATAATGATGAAAACCTCTACAAATATGATGACAGGGAGGATGAAGGTATTTTCTTAGGGTATGCTACAAATAGTAAAGGATACAGATGCTATAATAAGAGGCTGCATAAAATGGTTGACTGTATTGATGTAAAAATTGATGAAGGAATCCCAGCAAGAGAGGTGTACAGTAGTGAGTCTTCTACAGAAGACACAACTAAAGATGAAGATGAACAAGTCCAAGAATCAGAAAATGAAGACTCTAAATTAGATGAAGACTCAGATACTCAGAGAGACTCAAATCAACAGTCAACTACAAATTCCTCCTCTAGAATCATTCAAAAGAATCATCCTGCAAGTCAGATAATTGGAGAAAAAGACAAAGGTGTACAAACTAGGAGAAAGCTAATCAAAACCACCGAAAAATCTCATATAGCTCTCATATCCATGCTGGAACCCAAGAATTTTAATGAAGCCAGCAAAGATGATCACTGGGTTAAAGCAATAAATGAAGAACTTGATCAGATTGAAAAAAACAATACATGTGAGATGGTTCAAAGACCCGAAGGTAAAAACATCATTGGCTCCAAATGGATCTTTAAGAATAAGTTGAACGAGCAAGGACAAGTTACTAGGAACAAAGTGAGGTTAGTCTGTAAAGGCTATGCTCAGATAGAAGGATTGAATTTTGATGAAACATTTGCGCCCGTAGCAAGATTAGAAGTTATCTGAATGTTTCTTGCCTATGCTTGTCATAAAAGGTTTAAATTCTACCAGATGGATGTCAAGCCAACCTTTCTCAATGGAGATTTAAGTGAAGAAGTCTATATGGAACAACCAGAGGGTTTCAAATTGTCTGATAACCATGACTTAGTATGCAAGTTGAAGAAAGCTTTATATGGTTTAAAACAAGCCCCTAAATCTTGGTATCACATACTGGATACGTATCTCAAAGACAAAGGGTTCAAGAGAGGAACAACTGACAACAATCTGTATATTAAGACAGAGAATAATGATTTGCTCATCGTACTGGTCTATGTAGACGACATCATCTTTGGATGTAATAAGGATTCGTTGGTACAATGGTTTGCTTCTGCCATGGAGTTTGAATTTGAAATGTCTATGATAGGAGAACTGTCATTTTTCCTTGGTCTGCAAATTACTCAAAGGCCCGAAGGGATGTTCATTTCTCAAGAAAAATACCTAAGAGAAATGTTAAAAAGGTTCCAAATGGAAGATTCTAAACCTATGGTAACTGGATGTAAACTAAGCAAGTATGATGATTCACCTGATGTTGATCAAAGCTCATATCGATCAATGATAGGAAGCTTGTTGTACATCACAACATCTCGCCTAGACATAATGCATGCTGTAGGAATGGTAGGAAGATATCAGGCTGCACCTAAACAGAGTCATTTGCAAGCTGTCAAAAAAATATTCAGGTACTTAAAAGAAACAATGACTTATGGTCTATGGTATCCTAGAAATCAAAGTCTTCAATTGACTTCTTATTCAGATGCAGATTGGCCAAACTGTGTTGATGAGAGAAA
Organism: Picea glauca; assembly: GCA_000966675.3. Classification (NCBI taxonomy): domain Eukaryota; kingdom Viridiplantae; phylum Streptophyta; class Pinopsida; order Pinales; family Pinaceae; genus Picea; species Picea glauca. The sequence goes on from JZKD02S1874846.1 coordinate 401,697, forward strand.
AAACACCAGTGGAGGAGCATTCTTCTTGGGTGACTCCCTAGTAGCCTGGCTTAGTAAAAAGCAAGGTTCCATTTCTTTATCAAGCACAGAGGCAGAGTACATTGCTGCTGCTACCTATTGCACACAGGTATTATGGATGATTCAGACACTTACAGACTTAGAGGTAAAATACACTACACCGATCCCAATTCATTGTGATAACACTAGTGCCATCAGTGTGTCTAAAAATCCTGTCTTCCACTCCAAGACAAAATATATTCCCATAAAATATCATTTTATGAGAGAGCAGGTCACCAATCAGATTGTTCAGGTCCATTACATTCCCACTATAGAACAAATTGCAGACATCTTTACTAAACCCCTAGCCAAGACACCGTTTGAATATCTCAGACAGAAGCTGGATGTCATTTTGTTTCACACCTAACGAGTCCATTTTGTTAGAGGGAGTTTTGTATTGTTTGAATATCTAATGCCTCCTAAAATTACTGCAATAGCTCAGGGGGAGCATGTCTCTTCTTTGACATTGATGTCAAAGGGGGAGAAAAGAATTCAGGTGCCTTAGTTGCCATCAATGCCAAAGGGGGATATTATTGGCAAATGTTTAACAGGTAGCGTATGTTTGTCACTGATGGAAAGTAAAACAATAAAGATGGTAGGATTAGAGTGTGCATCGATGGACAAATAGAGCTCAGGAGGAATTAGCGCAGAGTCGAATGCAATGCATAAGTGTGCACCAGGGATGAGGTTAACTCATGACTAAAGCTCAAGGGAGATAGCGTACTTAGGATCACAGACGGATCAAAGGTCGAGGCCTTTGACACTTAGAAATTCTTCCATGTAAGAAGGATGTGTAATCTTAGAGGAGAAGCTTCGGTGATTGTTGGATCCCATCCTGAATTCCCGATGGCCGTCAGATCTGAATGTAGATGAGAGGAGCGTGCTGAAGAGGAGGATAGATCTCAGGCATTAGATCCAAGCGCGGGATCCAACCATCGTTGGATCAAGCAGAACCTACACATTCTTTAAAGTGCAAGGAGAAGCGGGCGTAGAAAATCCTGAAAGAAGGAGGACCGTCCATTTACAGGAAAGACGCGTGGAGATAGATCATCATTTCGCTGATTGGAGAGTCAAAGGAACAGGGTTCCCTAACCTCTCAAAATCGCGATATGAGAAATCACGATCTAATCTGAGCCATTAGATTAAGGTTGAATCTGGTCTGTTGATTCCAGTTCATGTCGGAGTTTCGGGGATCGAGAGTTGGAGATGTCAAAGTTTATTAACATCAGGAATCTCAATATCGCGATATGCGAAATCACGATTTAATCGCAGTTGTTGAATAGAGATCAGATCTAGACCGTTGATCTAAATCCATATCAGAGTTTCGTGAATCGCGACATGGAGAGGCAAAGAACCAAATGCAACAAGAATGCCGAAATCGCAAAATCACGATTCAATCATAGCCGTTGAACCAAGATCAGATATGAACCATTGATCTAACTCCATATCGGAGTTTTACGAATCGCGACATGGAGAGGCAAAGAACCCGATGCAACAAGAATACCGAAATCGCAAAATCGTGATTCAATCGTAGCCATTGAATCAAGATCACATCTGGACCGTCGATCTGACTCACGTGAGCATACCACGTCAGCTAGGAACACGTGGCACCACCAGGTAATGACAAGTGTCAGACTAATTCAACATTTCATGCACATGTAAGTCACGAATCAGAGTGACACATGGTAGTATTCAACACGTGTCAATCCACATGTGACATCATCATATTTACACCACTTTAGAGTTTCAACAATTGGGAGATGGACAGATGTTGGAGGACAAGGAGGGGCTAGAGGGAATGAGCCTTTCCGCACGGTCAGGTGGAGAACAGACGGAAGGTGGGGAGTAGATCGATACAAAAGGTGACACGACAAGAATGGGGCCCTTCCTCGATACCCCACAATTCTGGACCCCCCCCCTCTGCCTTTAATTAAAGGCAGAATGAAAAAGGGGGTACGTAATCGCTTGAGTGTCGTTGATTGAGGTGCTTTAATCCTGGCCGCTCGAGAGATGCGCGCCCAATTCCATACCCCCCCCCCTCTGCTTAAAGCTAGAATGGTAGGGGGGCTCCAGAATCTAATCCCGACCGTAGATCTAGGAGCACAGATTCTGGCCGTCCAGATTTGCTCGCTGCATATCCAACGGTGCAGATGAATTTGAACAAGATCGGAGGGAAACTGTAGCACGATACAGTGTAATTGCCAAAAACCACTAATGGTTTCTACCAGAGGACTCAAAAACACTTCAGGATGACTGACAGAGGAGGTGAAGAGTCTCTAAGAGGGATGAATATGTTTGTGGAGGCGATTAACAGCTGATGAGCTTTGAGGCCTGTCACTGAAATAGAGAAGGTGAGTTCGAATGTCACAGAAAAGATGAAGAGTCTCAAACTTCCAGAGAGGATGAAGAATCTCAGTATAACATATAGTGATGCTGGACACGCGGGGCGAACCACCAGAGAAGCTGAAGAGTCACGATGATGATCAGATAGAGCACTCGAGAGGTGGAGGATAACGGCACGGAGTCAACATGCAGAGGCATTGTGAACATTGCATGCATAAGGTGCACATAAGCTATAAATACACAGTACAGAGAAGATATGGAGTTGTTGTTACTGTTGGAGTTGTTGTGGTTGTTGTTGTTGAAGGTGATTCATGTGTGAAGAAGGAGGAGAGTGTAGCAGCTGAATTGAATAGAAGAGGAACTGTGCAGTGAATGGACATGGTGCACAAAGCACAAACAACGTTAGAACAGACAACGCAAGTCATGTGTTCAGGAAGGCAGTGAGGCAGAAAGAGAAACGAAATGCAGCATAACAGTGATGAGTCTGGTAAGCCATTGTTGAACATGATATCACTGTAATAAGTTTCAGTCGCAAAGATTGATATTATTCAGGGTGGTTGGGAGGTGCTAGGGAGGACTGGTGTCCTCAAAGGTTCAAGTGGATGCTTGAACACATGGAGTTGGTGCTTCCTTCTAGTTGGTGCTAGAGAAACTAGGGAGTTGGTGCTTCCTTCTAGTTGGTGCTAGAGAAACCAGGGAGTTGGTGCTTCCTTCTAGTGGGTGCTAGAGAAAACAGAGAGTTGGTGCTCTCAGCAAGTTGCAGCTTGCAAAACTGAGGTTGTAGCCTCATTATGAGTTGGTGCTCATATGTATGATAATGTAAAGAATGTAACTATTACTTATCATATAAAGAAAAAAGGTTTTTACCTTGTATGGGTTTCCTTGGGAAATATCTGTCTCTGTGTTTCTCATATATGTGAATGATGTTGAAAGTGCCATTGTTTATTTCCTTGCATTATTGTGATCATCATTCAGTGTTTCTTCAAAGAGTTTAAAAGAAGCATAATTATTTAAGCACGATAACAACTGATTCACCCCCCCCCCTCCTAGTTGTCCAACACTCTTTGAGACTCTTGTTACGCCTATTATTCTTTATGGATGTGAAGTCTAGGGCTATAGTATCTTTCATGAATCCTGGAGAAAGATAGAGAAAATACAAAATAATTTTATAACCTATAATCTCAAAATTAAAGGAAATACGCCCTATCTCATCCTCCTCTTAGAAACAAGCCTCTCCCCCATTGAGACAATGGCTATGACTAGATACCTAATGTATAAGAACAATTTAAACAACATGGAAGACAAGAGGCTACCTAAAATTTCTTCAAAATCAAGTCATAACCACCATCGATTCATGGAAGAAACCATTTTGTAGAATAAAGATACTATTAGAAAAATGTCAAATCAAAATTTAAGGAAACAATGTGGTGTGATAAAGAGTTAGGGGAAAAAATAAAATTAAGGTATTATAAATATGTAATCAACCCTAATCTAGAAGATCAAAATTATATATTTGTTTTGCCAAGTGTAAAGAAAAAAAAAAATCATTGCTAAGATAAGAACAAATTCTCACGAGCTCCATAGTGAAACTGAGCATTGGTCAATTCCTAAAACGCAATGGGATGACAGAGTGTGTCACCTTTGCGACATTGAGAAGGTTGAAGATGAAGAACACTTTCTCTTAGATTGTCCAGCCTATACCCATATTAGATCTCATTTTCAAAATATTTATCACAGTACCAACCTTCCTAACCTCTTAACTCAACACAAGTATGGTGATCTTGGAAAGCTTCTCTTAATGCTTTTCGAGCACAGAAACAAAATTCTAAAGAATCACAAGTAATCACTTACCCTCTTAAGGTCCGATAGACAAATTCCGTCTTAGTGGAAGTTAATCATCATCATCATCAATAATAGAGAACTTTGTGAACAAATTTCTATTAAATATTTATTAAATATTAATTTAAATTGAAATAGAAATTAGTAAATATCTAGACATAAAAATTTAAATTTATTAAATTATATCCATAATCTAAACATTCTCCATTTTAATAATAAAAAATGCAATCGTATGCTAAAGTTGATAAAGACTAAATAAACATTAAAAATTCTTAATACAGATTCTCCTATAACCTTTTTTTTTTGTGTATGAAAGAAATAATTAACTAACGATATCACTCTCCCCATGCGACCAACACAACAACACAAAAAGTTTGTAAGCCTTAAATACAAACCCACAACATTAAAAAAATAAATAAAAGAAACAAAAATTATATTTAAGGAGGTGTTTAAAATGGAGACCACAAGAATTGGAAACAACATTCGTATGATGCCATCCCGCTGATTTTTTTTCCCTACAAGTGTGATAGGTGTAATAAATGTAGAGGGTAAGACATTAATAATATTGGAATTATTATTTTTACAACTTTATTAAATTTATGATTTTTTAAAATAAGTGGCATATATAATAAAGTGCATTAATTATGTAATTAATTTAAAGCATTCAAATAATTGAAGACAATAATAAGATTTGAAATATATTAAACAATGAGGAATGAGAAAAAAAAATATTTTTTTTATATCAAAAAATATATATTTGTTTTCTTAAATGAGACATTACATTTCACACATAAATGTAAAATAAAAGGAAAATTAATGTCAAATCAATAACAAAGTCATTGTTATAATCCATCCGGGACTAATAATAAAAAGTAATAAAAAAATAAATACATTACTAAAATAATAAAAACACAATAATACATAACATTAATAAAGTATTAATAATGCATGAATAAAAATAAAAAACATTTATAATACATCATTAATAATTCATGAATAAAGTAGAAAAACATTTATAATGGATTATAACATAAAAACATTAATGTTCTTATAATAGAATATATTAATATATTTTTAAGTAATATATTAATGATATATAAATGAATGTATAAAATACTTAATACATTAATTATTAATCTGTTAACTATTAAATGTAGGAAATTATTAAAAGATTAATGCAATTTTTAAATTAAATTATTAATCTTTTATGTAATGTATTATTGTTTTAATTAATTAAAAAATATAAATTAATTAAAAAATATAAAGATAAAATATATATAAATTAATAAAATATTAAAATAATATTAATAAATATATTAAAATAATACATAAAAATTAAAAATAAAATAAAATAACACATTAAAATAATAAAGTATTAACAATAAATGAATAAAGTTTTTAAGTTCACTGCCAAAACCTAAAGCATTTTTTTTAAGGTCAAGATGAAAAACTAAAACATATGAAGACTTAAAACAAATTTTATTGATTTTTTTTCTATATTTGTTGTTTCAAATGGCAGATTATTTTTTAAGGTTTTTACTTTTGATTCTTATTCATAAAATTAACAATGTTTTGTAATAAAGTGGTTAAACAGGTGAGGATTGTAAAAAAAACAAAGATTATAGAACCTAACTACTTATATATGAAGATCAATGAACGGAATTAGGTTTAAGCATCATAGAGTTGGAGCGGTTGGTTATGACTGCATATTTTTTTATAGGAAAATGAAGGATAGAGACTTGGAGTAAAGTACACGTAAAAGGAATTTGAGTTATATAATACTGAATAACAATGGAAGATACTTGAAACTTCTGAAACATTCGCCCGTCTCAACGATGTACAGTCTAAGATTGCAGAAGTATCAACGCACAAATTTGTGAAAAGGAAAGTTCTGTGATATTTGTTCATATTTGAGATATGTTATAACATAAATTGCAATCTGAAAAGGGAATTAGTGGCTTTATTATGGCTTCAACGTATTGAACTGCTTCAATACCCTAATTTTCCATCGAAACTCCAAGTATTGTATAACGGATTAATAGAAGCAGAGGGATTAAGGGATATAGGTTAATGTTATTTATGTCTTATGAGTTATGTTCCTGTCTTCCCGGTTGTGAACGTTGTCACTCTTTTCAGAGAAAATAGATATCAACATACCTCAATCTGTTTTCACTCTTTTCCAGCGACCTCTTTTGTCCTTTACTGATGCAGAATAGTTTTCCTATAAATTAACAATTGTGTCCTCACTTCTCTCATGATATATAATTCGGTATTAAGTCTCAAAAGGTTCAGTAATAACTTAGGTTTCCGTGAAAATATTGCCATTCGTTATTTGAATGCGTATAAATTTGAACATAAGATCTCAAAGTTAAGGTAAGTAAGCCGCCGGTCTAGAGAGGTTTGTAAAAGACGCAAGGTTGTAACTACCACCCCAGAAAATGCAGATGCAAATACAAAGCCACTACGGCTATTGTCCATAGTGGGAGAGGCAGAAGCAAAGGTAGCTAGAGAGGCGGCATAGCAATCAAAGGCAACAGAGAAAGCAAGGGTGGAGCAAATCCCATTGAAATGAGAGAAGTCATGCCCAGTATAGTGAGAGCCCTGTCCAGCATCTGCCATCTGAGCCGTTGCACGCCATGCCCGGCCAATAGCCATGCCCATCACGCCAAAGAAGACCGGAGCCCCAGTAGCATAAGCCACAAACAGTCACTATTATAACGGCAGCATCGTTAGGAAGGATATGCTTACCTGAACTTACGTCATACCTGTTCTACCAGACCTTTCACTTGCTACTTTAACCCAACGAACAGAGATGATGGAGGGCTGCCCAGTGATGAAGCCAGGAATATGAGGGAGGGTAGCCAGAAGAAAAACTCCTTGATTCCAGCAAACTCTTTACCCACCTACATGAACTAGAACTTTAGCCCTAGACCACAAACTTCAGGAATCTTAGAAGGTACAGCAGCTATTCACTTCTCCGGGATGGCATGGGGCATTATACTACCTTTACTTCAGTCCAAACCACCTACCCACCTGAACAACTAGACCAGCCCTATTGCACTTCCTTAATTAATGCTGCTGAGGAGCGACCTCTTTTGTCCTTTACTGATGCAGAATAGTTTTCCTATAAATTAACAATTGTGTCCTCACTTCTCTCATGATATGTAATTCGGTATTAAGTCTCAAAAGGTTCAGTAATAACTTAGGTTTCCGTGAAAATATTGCCATTCGTTATTTGAATGCGTATAAATTTGAACATAGAATAAAAAGGCATTTGTTATTTGAATGCATATAAATCTGAACATTGAATAAAAAGTCATAGCTAGAGTTAGCCAGTAAATGTAAATGCATTAATCATATCAATTTCATAGAAACGGATATTAATATACTTAAAATGTTTGCACTCTTTGCCAGCTACAATTCCCTATCAACCTCCTATCCCGATCAACCTCCTGGGTCTTTTCTTGATGCACAATAGTTGTGTTAGCAATCAACAATTTTGTCCTCTCTCGATATGTAATAACATGTACAAAATAAAATTGTCACCTATTTTCTCATATTAATTTCCTTAATACTGATACGTTATATGTGTTCCTACTTCCCTTTCTGTGAAGTCATGGAAATCTCCTTTTCAGGTCATGAAAATCTCAGCAGAATTAAATTGTTCCCACGCCTTTGAAAAGTTACTACATGCAAACACAAAAGTTACTACACGTGAACAAAATAGACTGGCTAATCCACTCCTCTCCCTGGATCTTGGATCTTGTGGCATAGTGAAAGGGAAGATATAGTAAATGTTTCCTCGACATGGCATTAGAATTGATGACACTGTCAATAGAATTTATGAAACAATAGATTGGTTAAAAAGTTTAAAAAATTAGGGTAATCTACTCCTCTCCTGGCTCTCCTCTCATATAACTGTTATGAAAATCTTGGATACATAAATGTTTCCTAGTAACAACATACGGATTTAAAAATGTATGAAATGGTAGAATTTAGAATTTATGAAACCGTCCATTCCTAAAAAAAAATTAGGGTAATCATGGCAATGGATAAGTTTATTTAGTAATTTCTTAATCATGTTATGTAAAAGTGAAAAAGTAAATATGATAAATAGATGAATTGATAAATACAAGAGAGTTAATTAAGCAAATTTTATTCGTCCATTTATTTGAATGTAAGACTAAGAATATGTTAACATCTTCAATTCCTAGAATTAAATTTTGTAATTAAAATATGATTAATTGAGTGATTCCAATAAGGAGATGACTATGAGACTTGAAAATAAAATTAAACTCATCTAAACATTTATAAAATGTCTTTGACAACATTTTCCATCATTATTAATTTTTAATAAAACATGAAATCTGCAAATAGGTCATGAAAATAAAATCAGACTCAGAATGGTGAGTATCAATGTAGAGAGAAGGAAGAAGAGGGTGGATCTGAGGCCGTGGCTAACATGAGGAGCTGTCCTATAAATCGTGTACTAAGGTTAATAAGGAAACTGTGAACCAGGTCTGACCGGAGGAGGCGGCGGCGATGCAGGAGGAGGAGGCGGTGGCGATTCTTGCACGTAGATATGACTGAGGGGAAGCGTAGATAAAAATCCCATTGTTCACGCCTGCATGTTTCACCAGCAGAGAAAACACCAACACCGTTAACAACATGAAAAACCTATGCATGCCCATGATAGATCAAAAGGACTAGAAGAGCTAATTACCTGGATAATGCCTGAAGCAAGAAGAAGAGCGAATGGGAATGGATAAATCAAGAGAAGCTCTAGAGACTCAGAAAGTATATATAGACGTCATAGGTGTTGGAAGTTAAAAGATGGCCATCCCAATAAGCCGACCTTAAAAATTTATTAAACGATTGATACTTAACACATGTTTTATGATTTTTAAAATTTGATTTTAGTTTAATATAAAATATATAATAGATTTTTTAAATATATAACAAAATATAATGTTGATAATAAATTTTGAAATAAATATAATATATTTTTAGGAGGTATACATACTTTATCTTTATTTGGATTTGAACATGTTATTTTTTAGGAGGAAACAAATGTTCTTAACCATTAGGCTAATACGGGTTGTATTAATAATAATCTATTTTTAAGGTCACCGCCAAGCCACACCAAATTATGAAAATAATGGAGGAATGTAGGGTGGATGTAGGAAAATGGCAATGGTGAATAGAAAAAAATTAGGTCACCGCCAAGCCATCAAATTATAAAAATAATGGAAGAATGTAGGGTGGATGTAGGAGAATGACAATGGTGAATAAAAAAGTGGTTATAATATTTTTTTATTTTAACAATAAGTTTCTCTAGTTTAGATTACAATATGTCTAAGCTAATGTTAAAACTTAATAAATAATATATTTTACTCAGTGATGTAGGATGTATGGGGTAGTTATAGGGTGGATGGAGGAATGTGCCACTGGTGAATAGAAAAGTGGTTATAATAATTTTTATTTTTAATTTAGATTCTAAAAAGCTGGTTATAAGAAATTATGAAATGCAACTAACATTTTTTCTCTTAAGATTTACAGTGTACTATTCTATGTAGAATAATGTAAAGATGGTCATTTTAAGGAATTGAATCTATATATCAATGATGGTGAAGGTTTTATTGACTTCTCCAAGATTAAAAAAATAAGCAACTAAGAAATTGAACTTTCTATTCAAGTAGGGCATGTTTACAAGTTAAATAAGAGGTGGAAATCCTTAACATTTAGTCTATCATAAAGTACATAGGCTTATTTTAAATATAATAAGATAATTGAATTTAATAAAATCTCCAAAAACTCCAATACAAAATCCAAATGGTCTATTGTTGCATGAAAATATAAATATTCCATTTGCTTCTTTAAATAAAGGGTATATCAAATAAAACATACTTACAACATATCTCAAATCTTTTTGAAGTGAAATAGAAATATCATCATTTAATTGTACCCAATATAATCTATTGTTAAACATTATTCTACACTAGTAAGGTTTGAATAATATCATGAATTAATAATAGAAAATATCAATGTCACTAAGAAGTTGAGTACTTCTATATGTATAAAAGTTTGAATAAGAATTTGAGTACTTATATATATAAGTTTGAATAAGAAGTTGAGTACTTGTATATATAAAAGTTTGAATTAGTTAGATTAATTATTTTAATATTTTATATACTAATTAATATTTTACTCATTAATAAATAAATTATATATAAAAGATGTTTTAAATGAATACGATACTACAAGAATATTATATTTTAATATCAAAATGTTATAATGTAATAAATCTAGTATACATAGCTTGAGATCTATCATCTAAGCTTTAATACTCACGTGAGTGGGGGTTTAAAGGAGAATGACATTCTACAAGAAATGATACTTGAACAAGCAGTTGGAAATAGATCTCTTATTTTAGTTGGAAATATAGAAATGTTTTTGGAGTGGGGGAAGTGCACAAGAAAATTTTAACAACTAAAAATTTGAACGCGTTAAGTTGTTTTGTTGGGTATTAGTGCACTAGAAAATATTAACTACTCAACATTTGTACACATGATACATTCAAGGACCTTCGAAGTGTTCCATTTTTTGTGCATTGGAGGAGAAAACTCAGGATATATTTGTGGAAAGTGATTTTGCTCAACAAGTGCATTAAAAGATCTAGGACAAATAGTCTCCCTCCTAAAGGATTGGAGAATTATGTTTCTCAATTTTCTAACAACATATCTAGGGAAATTGATTAATAAGCAACATGTACAATGAGTAAGGATATAACACACTAAAACATCATATACAATGAAACCAAATTTTAATAATAAATTACAAACTAATATTAAAAAATTGAATATAAATGGTAAGTCACTCAAATAATTACATTGAAAAAAATGTACAAAAATATCAACCTAGATAGGTATCCATGAAACTGACATGAACAACTCAAAACAAAGTGAATTCATTCTAATGCATGAAAAACTAAAGATGTAAATCAAAATATACATTTAATTAAATCCAAGGATGAATTGTATCTCCATCAATTCAAGTATTACAATAAGAGCTCCACCTAAATGAACTACCCTTAAAAAGTTTGAATCACAAGAAACATACAAATCAATCAATGTTTAATAATAATAAAAAATTTGATTAGCTATTATGAAGATTTGATAATTCATATAACAAACTTATATTTTACATGTGCTTAAAGATATTTTACAAATATCTCTAAATTAAAAAATAAAATAAAAAATAGAACATTTAAAAATAAAAAATAAAGTCATAATGAGATAGGTATTTGGAGTTGTCTTAACTAGACCATTAAATATAATATTTAGATCAAAATAATTTTTGAGGTTACAAAACAATGTGAATAGGATTTAAAATGCCAAACCTTGAAGATAATATACCAAATAGAAAGAAACAATTAGATGTAAGATGAAACTAAATATCTCATAAGAAACAAAAAAGAGATTCCTTAAGAAACATAAGAATAATGATATTTTTTAATAAGTTTGTATAAGGGCATTAAATGAAACTTATGTATGGTTTTATATGCTTTTGTCCAGGTTGATATTTTTGTGGATATTTTGTAATGTGATTATTTGAGTGATTCATAATGCTAGAAAGAATAAAATCATTCAATGACATAAAAAATTGAAATTGTAAATCACAATAAATAGTTGATTAAATCTAAGACATTGTATCTTCATCCATGAAAAGGTTAGCTTAACATATCCACCTAAATAAGCTACTTCTAAAATGTGTATGAAGTTACAAATTAATGCACAAAGGAATGGAATTTAAACAATAATAAGTACTTTCATAATAAGGAATGAAATGCAAGACCTACCTCCCAACTATCTAGTCAAACCACCCCAACCTCAATCTTCACTTAGACATGGACATTGTATGCCATTATTAGGACATGTTGCTTAGTTATAGTGAGGCAATCCCTCTATTCACACTCTTTCTACATCAGAACTTACTGGTTTGGAATTCTTTCTAATATAATGGTGTTTGAAATATTTTTGAGGATGTACATAAGAGAAGTTTAGTAAGGTTTAACAAACTAAGTTAACAACATTTCTCAGTACATAAGTTACAATACACAGTGGAATTGTGAAGGCCACTCCTACAAACACATAAAGAAATAGAGTATAAAGAAAATAATTTCAAGGCTATCATCGAAAGAATGAACTCGTGGGGTTGACCTACTTTGAAGTATCCACTAACGACATGATTCTCCTAACATCTAAGGTTGAAGAAAATAATCTTTATATAGATGAATCACTAGAAGAATTGGATCTAGCATAGGGAAATCCTCTTTTTTCTAGAATAGGTAACCTCCTCTCGAGTGCTAATGGAGGAGGGTTTTCTATTGGTCTAGTATAAACTATCTTGAAATCCTTGTCAACTACTCTACATGGGTCTCATTGTCAAGAGTAGGATCATGTCCCAAGATCTAATAGATTTGGGGGTTAAAAATGTGTTTTCCTCTGCTTGCCTCTCAGTTCCCTTGTCTATTGGGAGCACTGAGAAGTAATATGTAATCCTCTAGGTAGTGTCCAATCAAATGGGTGAGTAGAAGACATGAGATCTAAACCCGAGGGATTCTCCTAAGAATAATTCCAATCACCTCTAGTTTGGATACCAAAAAAAAGGTGGTTCAAGGGAATTATAAGACTTTCTAAATATGTAACTGAACTAACCATGTATATCACAATAACAGTGGAAACTAAATATAAATTTCTTATATATGTTTTCCATCATGTCTATGGTGGATCCAACATAATCTATCCTCCCTCTGGATCTAGTGCTTAGCTTCCACTCAAATTTAATGGGAGCCAACTTTGAACTAGCCTAAGGGGATCCTCAACCAAGGCATCCAATGTCTAAGTGTGTAAGGGGGTTGTAGTATGAAGTTATCCCTAGGCTCTAGGAAATTCTCTACATAAAGGCCATCTTCAATCTTGATCCCTTACCGGGGATGATAAAAACAATCTAGATCTACTCACTATAATTGTCATCCTTAATAATATATATCATTTCTTCTTTATTAAGCAGAAGATGGCTAGGACAGTCTACATCCTTCATCTCTTGTTTATTAATCAAGAGATGGTTGGGAAAGTCTACATCCTCTTGATTCTACATTGAAATAGATATTATACAAGTATCATTAAAATTTGATAATATAAACACTTCTCAACAAAATCCAGTACACTATTAACTCATTGGTCCCATAGTTATGCTAACAACAACTAATTTCAACTCTCATATTCATATGCTCTCTTCACTCTTCTTGTCTAAGCATCCATTGTTTCTATACAACCCCTAGATGAGAAATGTCGAGAGGGTCTACATCGTCTTGATTCGCCAAGGAGCAGATTTTATACATCAATTATTTATATAACAATTTGATTACATAAGCATTTTCAACATTCATCGATTGGCCTATTAGCTCAGTTGGTTAGAGCGTCGTGCTAATAACCCGAAGGTCGCAGGTTCGAGACCTGCATAGGCCATTGGCTATTCGTTAGGGTTCGTCTGTTCTTTTTTGAACGATCCCGTTGACATCTTATATTGAATCGCAATCTTATATTTTTCTTTTCTTTTTGGATGGCACTTATATTTCTTGTCTGTTCTCTTTGGATGGCACTTATATCTCTTTCCGTTTGATTGTGAAATGAATGTTTAAAATAAAGAAACCCAAAATCACAAGCCTGAATCCTCAGAATTTTTGTAAAATAAATTAAGACATAAACTTAGGTATTTCCATGAATTTGCCATGCCAAAAATTAATACATAAACTTAGGTATTTCCATGAATTTGCCATGCTGGAATTTAGTTTACAGGACGATTAATGGAAAAGTTGTTTTTTTTGGTTCTTACTTGACAGGAATATAACACTGAATTCTTGTGAGCAGACGGTGCCGTGGTGTACTTGATTATCACGTCAATCTAACACACTGAAGGTCTCCAGTTCAAGTCTCGGCGGCGCTAAGATCCGTTTCGTTTCCCAGATCGACGCCAGCCCATAGGAAAATTAAATCCCAGACTAAGTTGCATTCCCAGACATTTTTCGTCTCTCTTATCTATTGCATTTATAGTCTTATGATTGTATTTAAACTCTATGGTTGGTATACAAAAGATTGTGAATGTGAATGTGAATGTAAATGTAAATTAATTCCATCTCCATCTATGAAAACTCAATTGAACGATGCATTTAGAATACATTAATTTATATATAGAAACACTCATGGGAGATTTATATTTGAGAATTGATTACTTGGATTGAGAATGAAACGATGCATTGTGGACTTGAGAGCTTCAATTAAGAAACTTGTTGGATGTATTTCCTATTTGGAAATTAAATTTACAATAGTTGTTTGAAGCACTTGTGTATAAGATATTGCTTATTTATTTTTAGAATAAGGAAAAATGTTAAGAGGAGAAAACACACAAACATTAAAAAATATGGATTGGTTAGGTTGTTGTGTAGTCAATTCATATGAAGGTAAGGACTTGATAACCAACTAAACCATGGTTTGTACATGATCTTCAAATGTTTGTAATATATGTTGGACGAAACCAAATACATTTGTGCATTTTATCCCCACCCATTCTATTGAATTTTGGTGTCAAACTTATCTCTGGCATGGCAGATCGATACAGACATGTATTTTTATTTAATGATTTCGTTGACAAAAATTAATTGGAAAAATAGAGACATACACAAAAGAAATTGGATTGTTGGACCCAAGTAAGGAACTTATTCTATTGAATTTTGGTGTCAAACTTATCTCTGGCATGGCAGATCGATACAGACATGTATTTTTATTTAATGATTTCGTTGACAAAAATTCATAAGAACAATAGAGACATACACAAAAGAAATTGGATTGTTGGACCCAAGTAAGGAACTTAATTACTAGACAATGGCCTATGCAAGTCTCAAACTTGTGACCTTCGCGATAGCACAAAGCTCAAACCATCTGAACTAAGAGGCCAATTGGTGATTAAAAATGTAGTTATTTTGCTTTTACTAGATTCTTATAAATTGCTTGGTACGTGGATTGAGAGTTGTCAATCTACACTTAAACATGGGCATTGTATGTAATTAAGAGGAAGTGTTGCTTAGTGATAGGGAGACCATCCTTATAATTTTTTAACATTGCAACATATAAATATAGGTTGGTGTCTTGCTGGTTTGGAATTGTTGGTGTTGTAAGGCTGTTTGGAAGGTTTTCAATGGATTAGATAAAATAAGTATATTAATGTCCAACAAATGATCAAAGTAGATCAACAAGTATAAAGTATAAAGAAAAGTTAATCTATAAGAATTAAACTTTAAGTTTCACTCTCTCAATGCCAAAAAGAAATAAAATGCTATGGAATAGGGTACAAAGAAAAAAACCTCAAGGCTCTAAGTGTCTATCCTTAGAAAAATGAGACGAGGGGTTCTCCTCCTTTGAAGTATCCATTGTCAAAGTCATATTCCCCTGCCATCCAAGGTAGAAGGAAAGAATATTTCTTTATATCACCTGTTGGAACAGTTGGATCTAACACGAAGAATGTCTCTTTTTTAGAAGAGGTAACCTATTATAGAGCGTTGGTGGAGGAAGGTTGTCTACTGGTCTAGCATAAACTATCTTGAAATCTTAGTCAACTACTCTAAATGAGTCTCATTGTTAATAGTAGGATTGTGTCCTAGGGTATGATAGATTTGGGGGATGGAAATTATGTTGTTCTTTGCCTTCCTCAGTAGATGCCCCTATCCATTAGAAGCTCCATGAAGGAAGATGTAATCTCCTGAGTGTGTCTATTCAAATCGGTGTGTCTAGTCAAATTGTTGCGCATAATACATAAGATATAAGCCTAAGGGATTCTCCTAAGTATAACACCAAGCACCGCTACTTTGGACAACAGAAAAAAGTGGAAAGGGATTTATAAGACGTTTTGAATAAGTAATAAAACTGACCACATATATCATAATAGCGGGGGAATCTAAATATAAAATTGTTCTCTATATTTTTGACCATGTCTATGGTGGTTCTAACATAATCTATCCTCCCTTGGGATAAGGTGCTTAGCTTCTACCCAGAGTTGATGGGAGCCAACTTTGAACTTTCCTAAGGGAATCCTCAACATAGGCATCCAATGCCAAAGTGTGTAAAGGGGTTGTAGTATGAAGTTATCCTTAAGCTCTAGGAAATGCTCTTCGTAAATGGCCATCATCGGTCTCAATATATTGAAGGGGGGGATCCAAATGATCTGGATATACTTCATATTATTTTCATCCCTAATAATTATGTTCATCTTTTTCTTATTAGGAAGGAGGTGGCCAGGAGCTTCTAAGGAGCCCTCGAATGGAGGAAGGTGATCTATTGATACACCCATTGGCTAGAGGAGGCAAGGTTCAACCAACATCGTTCTCTCTTGGAGGGGGGAACTGGGCAATGGACTTCAAAAAATAGTAAGAAATATATGGATGTCGGTCCTTGTTACTGACTAAGTCAATAAATCTCTAGAGATGATGCAACATCCCTACCAATATAAAGACACTCTTGATTCAAAAGGGGTGTGTCGTAAACTTTCCTTGAATGATGGGATGGGGAATCATCCTGTTGTGTTTAATAATGTGGTGAGAAAAGTGGATCTAAACTCTCTCAATGTGGGCCCAATCCTACTCGACCAAGCTAGATATCCATACCATTTAAACATACAAAACAATGGATCTAATGATGGAGTTCATGAGGCCCAATTTAAATGAGATGTTTTGGAAGTGGTGCTAGAAACACTATCCCTATAAGAGTGAAAGACCCATACCCATTATTCAGTTGAGGTTGGATACTCTGCCTCACCCTAAACTTAGCTCCCAAGTCAAAGTAATCTCACCCTCGTTGAGGTTGAGGTAATCTCAACCTCGTTCCCCTTGAAGTCAAAGTGAAAACATGAAAGGGTCTTCTTCATGTAATTGAAGATCATCACCTAACCAAGTTTAACAATCAAGTTTCGAAGGTGACAAAATATCACAAAAGTATCCCATTATACGTATAAAACCTTGGATGTGAAGGCCAAAAGAACCCCATCATAAACAAAATATAAAAAGAGAGTATGAAGATAAGAACGTGGTGGAGAAGACAATCGTCACATAACTAATTGTGCTTGTGCAAGAATGACTCTAAATTATGTATATAAATACTAAATGAAAGCAATATAGAATAAATTGAAGAAAACATTTATATTGAATGAAAAAATTCCCAAGAGAATGGTGTCGAGACCACTTTTGGATGAGTCCCCAATTTCGAAGTATCGTGGGAAACTTGGGCAATCACAAAGGAAGTATACTCATAGGGGATTGCAAACATAGGATGGTGGAGCTTTCATGTGCTCACGAGATTCCTTATGCTTTATGTCATCTACAATAGTGTTACCCTAAAATGATACAAAAATTAAAAAATGAATTGCATTATTTGTTAATTCAATTAAATCTCATTCGTCCTACACTAGAGGTATTATTCTGTTGAATTGAATTCACAATTAATAAGAGGCTTACAATTTTGCTTTGTGATTTATATTTCAATTTTGTGGATAAGTCGCATCCTTTTAGAAATTTGGAGGTTTTTATTTTTTTCTTTAATTATAAAAAATATAATTCCTAAAGGAGAATGTGTAGGATTTGAAAAAATTGTGAAAAGTTCAATTCAATTTAATGTCTTGTGGACTTAATCGCAACCATGCATTTGGAGAGAATAATTTATATAGAAACATGTATGGGAGCTTCAAATTTGAGAATTGACAACTTGAACAGCGGATGAAACAATATCTTACACTTAGAAAGTTTCAATTAAGAAACTTGTTAGATGTAATTTTCACTTGAGAACCAAATTTTCAATAGTCGATTGAAGCACTTGGGTAGAACATATTACTTATTTGTTCTTAGGATGAGGCAAAATGTTAAGTGGAGAAAATGCATAAATAATGTTGACGTTAAAAAATATGGATTGGCTAGGTTGCTTGGTAGTTTATGCATATGAAGGTAAGGATTTTAGTGAGATATTTTCAAAATTCTACTGTAAATCAAGAAAGTTGTTTGTTGCATGAAGTGTCCTATCATGAATCTAGCTAATTCATACTAAATTTTGAACATTTTAGGCCACAATTAGCTCAACTCGTGCAACACCAATGAACATATTCCATGTCACTAGACTATGCCTACCTAGGAATAGCTTGGGAATATAACCAAACATGAGGAACTTATGAACCAACCTCTCCACCAGTTGTAAACTTATCCATACACTGAGTTTTATAATGGGAAAGCCTTAGACTAGGAAAAAATCCACTTGAACCCATAGTTAACCAAATCCAAGCAATACAATGCAAAATAACCAGGGTCGGGCTCTCTTGATAATGTTCATAGCCTACAAAGAGTTATAATTAAATAGAAAATGAATGAACCACCATTGGCCAACAAATGACTTTGTTTATTCACCGAACTATGAACCATTGTAGTATGTCATCTCAAATTATACTGCTATCAACAACAACCTAACCACTATGGAAACCAAGCCACGATGATTTTGTTTTCTCATTCCACTTGTCTATTGCACTACACCCTTAACAAAACTCATCTTGAACCTTTAGAACGAGGTCTTGGACATTTTAGTATTTTCTTCACAAGTGTGAATTCATCTCACCCAATGCTTAAACGAATTTATCCCAATAGACTTAGCTCGGATTTTCTTCATGGAATAAATCTCCAATTCACTCACAAGATATATGCGATGTCTTTCTTTCTCCACGAGTCCTTCTAGGTGCCTTATTTATATGCATGGTCATTCCTTCCCTATCGTCTGGGTTTGACCTCCTTGAAACATGATGGTCAATATTTGGTTTGGGGTATCAAGGCCTACCTCATGGGCATGAAAATTCCCTAGAGACTATTCCAGGTTAAATTCATCGTCAAAGGTAACCGACTATCCATCATGATGTGATATTTCTCTCATTGTCACATGGTTTTCATAGTCTCGTTATCCACCAAGAAACCCATCATTCCTATGCAATACATAATGTGGACAATAACCCGCGTCGACCATCTGCACCAAGCATCTAGCCTTAGCAACTTGAGGTACAAGTTTTCTTACCACAAAAATGATTCAGTCTTGTCAAATGTAACCAAACAAACTGGCATGGTTAGGGAGGGAAAAGGGCCTTACACACTCCCTTGCATGTTTTTTCAACACCCTAGGTGACTCTGCATCCTACTCAAACTTCCATAAGACCTTTGGCATTTCATTCCTCAAACTCCCTTATCTTATCCTAGTGTTGCCACAATGCCCTATGCCTTACCCAACTATCTTCACCAAAGGTAATTCCCTTCCAATTAATCGAGTATTGCCTCTCCACCATTTTTCCAAATCCCTTCATCTACTAAGCATATATATTTTCCATTACTCAGTTCATTGTGTGCATCATGAATGTCGATCAATGAGACAATGTGGAACAACTTGAGTCCTCTAGGTCAACTTCGCAAGCCCTAATTTGTCTTACATGGAACACTATATGGTAATACTTTAGAGGCTCTATAAGTCTCAACCGATAACTTTCTTGCTTGGTCCAAAACCTCCATTAGACCTTCAATCATTTGTACCAACGATTGGAAAATCATGTGGGTGGCTTGCACCGATCATGGTTAAGTTACAAAAGTACTTTGTTACCAACTTGAAATTCCAATGATTGGCACACGTGATACATTCAAGGACCTTTGAAGTGTTCCATTTTCCATGCCTTGGAGGAGACAACTCGGATATATTTGTGGAAAATGTTTTTTCTCATCAAGTGCATTACAAGATCTAGGACAAAAAATCTCCCTCCCAAATGATTGGACAATTATGTTTATCAATTTCCTAACAACATATCTAGGAAAATTGATTAATAAGCAACAAGTAGAATGAGTATGGATATAACACACTAAAACATCATATACAATGAAACCCAATTTTCATAATAAATTACAAACTCATATTAAAGTTTTGAATATAAAAGGTAGGTCACTCAAATAATCACATTGAAAAAAATGTACAAAAATATCAACCTAGCTAGGTATCCTAAACAACTCTCCATAATAATAGAAACAAAGTAAATTCATTCTAATGAATTCAAAATTAAATATGTAAATCATAATATACATTTAATTCAATCCAAGGATGAATCTTATCTTCATCACCTAAATGCACTACCACTGAAAAATGTGTATCACATTGCAACGAAACATACTTGAATTAATCAATTTTTAACAATAATAAACATTTTGATTAACTATTATGAATACTTTCTAATTCATATAATAAAATTATACTTTACATGTGCTTAAATATATTTTGCAAATCTTTCTTTAAAAAAAGAAGAATAGAACATTTAAAACAAAACAAAAAAATCATAATGACATAAGTATTTGGAGTTGTCTTGACTAAACCATAAAATATAATGTTTATATCAAAATAATTTTTGAGGACGTTACAAGACATGGTGCATAGGTTTTAAAATGTCAAACCTTGAAGATAATATAAAAAATCGAAAGAAGCATTTAGATGCAAGTCGAAACTAAATATCTAATAAGAAACAAAAATGTGATTCCTTAAGTAATATGAGAATAATGATATTTTTGAATAATATTGTATAAGGGCAACAAATGAAATTTATGTATGGATTTATATGCTTTTGGATAGGTTGATATTCTTGTGGATATTTTTGTAATGTGATTATTTGAGTGATTCATAATTCTAGAAAGAATAAAATCATTCAAAGGTATAAAAAAATGAAATTCTAAATCACAATAATGAGTTGATTAAATCTAAGGCATTGCATCTTCATCCATGAAAGTGTTGGAATAAAATATCCACCTAAATAAGATACTCCTAAAAGGTGTATGACGTTACAAATTAATGCACAAAAAAATGAAATTTTAACAATAATAAGCACTTTTATTAACTATTATGTAGATTCAATATTTCACATGATAAACTTATCCTTGGCATTCTTGAATATATTTTTTTAATATCTCTAAATTTACAAAATAGAACAATTGAAGAAAATCACAAAGAGGAAGATATTTTGAGTTATCTTAATAATGTAAATAAAAGTAGTGTTTTAACATTAAAATTACTTTTGAGGAAGATAGAAGACATGTTGTATGGGTTTGAAAATGTCCACCAATTAAGATAATATAACAAATGAAAATAATGGTATTACGAAAAATGATTGTAGAAGGTCTAAGTTCAATTTATGTATGGGTTTTATTCTCTTAACTTGGTTAATATAGTTGTGATTATATCACAATATGATTATTTGAGTGATCCATAATTATATAAACAAAGTAATATTATTTGAAGACATAAAAAAACAAAATTGTAACCTGTAATAGAAAATTTATTAAATCCAAGGTCTCTTATCTTCACTTCATGCAAGTGTTACAATAACACATCCACCTAAGTCCACTACTACTAAAATGTGTGTATCATTTTGTAAATTAATAGTACGCAAATCATTTGATGTTTAACAACATTAATAACTTTGATTAACAATTGTGTAGATCCATTATCTTATATGATGTTGTGAACTTAAGCATCACCAAAATCCTTGCTCCCCAAAGAGGAGGAACTTGAGGTGATTTCGCTCATTTAAAATGCCATTTCCTCATATTCAATAGTCAAACACCACATTTTTCACAATTTTATTTTCCCTCGGTTCCTTCATCACTAGACTTCAACATGTAGTGAATTGAGGCGTAATGAAGGCATATGTTGTGATGTTGTGAACCAATGCATCACTAGTATCCCTAGTTCATAGCGAGGAGTTATTCACAATGCAAGAAACTTTATAGGTTTAGTCTAGTGAAATTTATAATTTAATAGCTTGGTTTAGTTCACTCAATGTCACTTGAACTGGAACAAATGCATGTTAAACTTGTGTTGTGATATTTATGATGAAAATTGGCATTACTTGCTAACAATTGTGTATCTATGTTTTTTTATGTTTTATGTTTACTTTGTTTTTTTTGTTAATGTAACATTCATTTTTTTCTCTTATCTTTCATGTGCTCTTTAAACTATTTCGATGTATGCATACTTTGTTTTACCTTTGTTTATCCTTCATGATTATATCACATGAATTTGTCTATATTTCATATTTCTTAGTGTGAGCCATCCACACTTGTACTTAAAAACTTTCCTTGGATGCTCTTGCATCTTGTTAGCTCCAAATCCTCATGAAACGCGTGACCTTCTTGAATTTAGCATGCAACCTCACCACATCTAGTCACTCAAGTAAATGCATTTCCTTCATTAAAAATATTTACTCAATGATCATCAACCTTGGATGAGATTGACCATGTTTATCCTCTATAGTTAGAATAGATTAAGAGGGGTGTATTAGAGATTTATAACATGCTAAATATATGAAAATATAAATGTCAATATATGAAAGGAAACTTATGCTTAGCTAGTTCCATGTTGGTGATAAAGTCTTTAGAACATTAAACTATCTTCATGATAAATAGAGAAATTTATCCTTAGTTGGGTAGGCTTGGGGTTGTCCAGTAATTATTCCAAAGAAGCTACATAATGTTGACAATAATTCATCATTGTTAAATGGTAAATAATTCAAGCATTAATGCCCCCTATCTCAAAAGCTATGACTTTTAGAACATGCATTTTCCTTTCAAATTTCATGCCATATTCATTGAGATAACTTTCCAAAGGTTTTTATCAATTTATCAACTATTTTGTTGTGTTATGTTACTACAAATTTTGATTATGCCACCATCTTCACCTTGACCATGATATTCAATGAGGGAGAATACAAGTCTACATATATTGCATGCACATTTGACTACACATTCTTGTAGAGCCTGTTATCGCACAGTTTGTAGCTGGGAGTAAAGGCTAGAAGGTAGAAGGCCAAACTAGCATAACTGGAACCTATCCCAACCAATGTCACCATTATGGGTAGGTTATTTCTCTTTAGGGAGGCTAGGCCCAGGGGAGACGTCCCCTAGTGACCTGGGGTTTTGAAAGGGAAAATAGATAAAAGGACAAGGACAAGTTCCCCCTTCATAGATAACCACCAATTAGATAGTCCTGGCTAAACACCCAATAATAAGGTATAACCAAACAAAAGAAAAGCACCTACTTGAGACAATACAATAAGGAAACTGATACATGCAATCTTGGTTAGTACTTCATATAAATCAATGACTATCTCATATTCAATATAAGCAATTTAAAAGTAAATGTTGACAAAGTCAATGTTTACAAAATAGAAATGATAAATGTATCACTTGTCAATAAATACAAGAATGATATGGTGTCCAATGAAATCAATCAATACTTAATCTATTAAATTCCCTCAACTACCATTCAATTTCTCATAGAAAAAACATTGTTGCATCAATGATATACAAGCAAGGAGTGACGTCAACATTTAGGGTTAGTAGGTTAGGGTTTTGAGATTCAAACGTTTTAAGAGTTTGTTTGATCATCTTCACTTCAACATTTGAGGATTCTCAGATAAGTGCATTAGGGTTTAATGGATTCATAAGTGAAGGATGCAAAGGTTGAAGGAGATGAGATTTCAAAGAACTAGAGGGAAAAGTTTCAAGGTGCTGCTAAAGCAAGGCCTCAAAAACAGAACCCTAGGGGAGAGAGGCTCACTTCAGTGTTGCAAAATAAAGGCCTCATGCTCTCTCCTCCTTCCAAGCAAATGACTAGCTCAAAGACATATATAAATAGACCAAGACAAGAGGGTTTGATGAAGGAGGTGTTGCTAAAGCAGGGCCTATCGACAAACCCTAGAAGAGTATGGCCCTGGTGTAGTAGGCCTAGGCCAGGGACATCTCACTCTTCTTGGCTCTCAAAGAATATGGATAGCAATAAATGAAGAGAGAGAGAGTGTGTAACAATGGCTAGGCTCTCTTCTTCTTCAATGGTTGAAAAATTCTCTTAAAGGGGATATGAGACAAGGACCTACTTGTGTGCTTGTCACCTAGGGTTTTGATTCAACAAATTTATAGGTAATATGCAAGAAATTTAAACTACAACCATTCAATAAGAAGTTTTGCAAAAGAAACACTTACAATTCATGAAGAAATAACCATGCAAACCCTAGTTGTGACACCTTCCTTCAAGAGAAATACCATAAATGCCAAAAATTGCTTCCTTCAACAAGTGCACATCACTTAGTTCAACCAAAAACCCAAATAGGGCACAAAAATCAGACCTCGCTAATGAGTGAGTCAATCATGATAAAATTGAGAGTGAAAATCCTCAGTATATAGTGTATCAATGACCTAATTTACTTTTTAGGTCATAAAAAGGTCGACAAGGACATAATACCAAAATAATATTGTTTTTACATTAAATTCTCAGTAAAACCCTAATCAAGAAAAAGGTGAGACGTCAAGCCCCTCTGAGCGAGACATTATCCATTTCTAGGGCCAGTGCAGCATTTAGAAGCAAAACGTTAGCACTCCTTGGGCTCTTCCAAACAGCCACACATGCCAACCACCCTGTCCATCTGCCATACGCTCATCATGATGTCATAATCCTGCTAGTGACGGCTTGGGTCATCTGGAGCCAACATTCCACTATAAGTGGGTCAATCCCCCTAGGTCCAGCTCAGCCAAAGTGCCCCTGATGGAACATCCTCTTCTTCTCTGGTGTAAAGGACTTGATCCATCTCCATCCCGTCTCTTCCCCCTAAAGGCATCTCAACATCCAACTGGTGGTCTCTTCAGCCCCATGCAGGCCCGAACTGGTCATCTCCCCATGTGTACCGGTCCAAATGGTACCTGTCCATCACGCATGGTCCTTTCCTGCACATCAAAAGCTACATCCTCCATGGTCTCATCAGTCACAGGGATCATAGCAATGTCAATCACATCTCATCATCAATGTTATTAAACATATGCATAAAACCCCTAATATATCAGTCAATAGCTGAAAGACTTTACAAAATCCTACTATACAAGATTGGAGAAAAGGACAAGGCGTCCTATTGGTATAGTGTCCACAAGAAAATGAAAGTTTCCATGAAGATCTCATCCAAGCCATGTAAGTGAGGTGATGTGGCTAGGGATGTTCAAACATGTGGGTGCATTGAGGGCCAAGGATGCATAAGTGTTACCTATAGGTGCCTTTGTAGAAGGTGAGTTGTACTTGTCATGGATGCATTTTTTCCAAGCCCATTCTTGACTTTATAATTTTTATTCTTGTTTTATTCTTTTGTTTACCTTACTTTTTTATTGTTCAAGAACTAACCAAGGGACACTACTTTGGCATGGTGACCAGAGCTGACAGCGCTACCCACAAGTACTTTCACAGAGATGAGAAGCTTGGCTCATGATGAGACCACCTTTCCCTTGGCCATGAAACCAAAGTTCACTGCCCTGGCTTGGTAACCAGATGGTGGCAATGTCATACAATTAGGTACTCATGGAATTAATAGGCTGGCTCATGATGAGACCCCCTATCCTCTGAGTAGGTCTTGTTTTGTTATTTTCTAGGTCCCTCTTGTTTCTTGTTGGGAGGATTTTTACTGCCTTCTCGGGGATCCCTGCGTGAAGCATCTCGAGGTTTTATTTCTAGGTTTTTGTCTTTTACCAACTTCTTTTACCTTCTAGGCCTTTAGCCCCTTCTTCCCACGAGAAGGTGCCATCCTGTAAATAGGTAAACCCAATGCCCGGACAAGGGGAGTGGGATAAATGAGTGTGAGATAAGATGAAACAATGGTGTTATGATGGGAGCGGACGATGGCTTTTCATAAGTTCCCCTAGTGGCAAACCAAAACCTATGGGCACCGGCTTGTTAGGGCACCTTGTCAATTCCCCCTTGTTAGGGCACCTTGTCAATTCCCCCAAGCATGGTCAAGTGGGAAAATGTAAGATCCAAGTAGTTGTTAGAGATAAAAGGAATAAAATGCATATATTTAAAGTTTTTAATGATTATAAGTGACACATACCATGATACCTGGACCAATTACCTCACGGAGAAAGAACGTTCTCTGATATAGGACCAAGCTGATGGTGATAGATGTTGTTGTTGTTGACAAGACAAAGTTGATGGAAGAAGAAAAGGATGGGCCCTCCAGGGCCATGCTCAGGTCAATCCTACTCTTGGTACTCCATGTCTAGGACCTGTGGGCCTCGAGACATGATCTCCTAGTTATCCCTAAAAAGAAGGGATAACATCTGGCTCCAACTCGGGAACATGTGCTCATCGTAGAGTGCATGAGAACCTCAACATATCTGGCATAACCTACATACCTTCTCAATCTAAATAGAAGTGTCAGTAACAAAATTGGGGTGGTAATGCCACCCCAGAATACATGTATATGTAAATATAAGCTGAAAGAAAACAATCAATAAGTGTGAATATACAAACAAATTAATATGCAATGAAAATGGTATAATACACGAATACAAAATTCCTACTTACCTGTACTTACCTGTGAAGTCAGGTTGTCTATGGCTAGTAAAGCTTGATATGCAAAGCGTTTACTAGTAGCTTCAGGGCTTCTCCCTCCATGGTATCTAAGTTGAAAGAATTTGTACCTGCACAACTCATGATTTTATAAGGAACTGCCCATAAAATACCAAATTTATTGTGCATACTTTGTTTTTCCCTTCTCTTGTCCCATAGCAATACGAGATCTCCTTCGGTGAATTTTCTTTCCTTGGCTCTATGGTCAAAGGTGTTTTTTATTTCTCTTGATTTCTTTCCATTTGACCAAAGGAACTCCTCCTCATCTCATCTAGATCTATTAATTGATTGATCCTTCCTTGGATTTCTTCTGCATATATAGCGTATTGTTGAGAGAAATGGAGGATAGGAATCTGGAGGTTCACAGGAAGTTTTTCTTCTAGTCCATATACCAGCTCAAAAGGAGTTTTTCCTGTGGAAGTTTTTGTTGTTATTCGGTCTACCCATACTGCATACTTTATTTTTCTATCCCAAGATTTTTTATTTTCCCCCACAACCTTCTTCAAAATATTCATGAGGTTTTTATTGGTTGATTCTGCTAATCCGTTCCATTTTGGGTAATAGTTGGAGGAATGGGATAGGAAAATGCTATATTTGAAGCAAAATTCTACCAGAGCATATGAGCTGAAAGATTTGGCATTGTTTGTAGTGATCTTGGAAGGGACACTGAACCTAGTTATGATTCGTTCTTCCAGAAAATTCATGACTACTTCTTTGGTGGCCTTCTTTGTAGGAATATATTTGACCCATCTAGTGAAGAAGTCTTTGGCTGTTAGGATCCACCAGTATCCATTAATTCAATTGTCCTTAAACTCACCAACAAAGTCCAAACCCCACTGCTGAAAAGGTGCTTCTATTACTACGGGCTTCAGGGGTTGCGCTAGGAGTTTTGGTTTACCAGAGAAGTACTAGAAGGGATGGCAAGATCGAACATGCTGGTGGGTATCGAAAAAAAGTATTGGACAATAATAATCAGCCCTTAGGATCTTGTGGGAAGTAGTACGAGCTACAAAGTGCCTACCATAGTACCGAGAGTGTAATTATTCTAGTAGCTTCTTTTCTTGTTCTTTGTTCACACATCTAAGTATGACCCCGTCAGGATTTCTCCACCCAAGTCCATCTTCAGTCAAGCAGTATTTCATATCTTCCAATCTCAAAGCCCTTCTTTTGTATTCTACTAGATGATCGAGGAAAGACAAGTTCTTTAGATAGTAGACAATATCAAAATACCACTCATCATGCTCTAATTCGTCAATCATAACATTTATTTCCTCACTCTCGCCCATTTGTATGGATTCTTGGTTTCTCTCGGTGAGCATCTAGGCTAAACCTTGTCCCTTTATTATTTTGGTGGATTTTATTTCTAAGTCATATTCTTGGATTTTGGAAACCCATTTTCCTCTAGTACCCATGCACTCTTGTTATGATAAGACATGTTTTACAGTTGGGTATGGGACATAAGCCTTAATTTTATTGTAGCCGAGATAGTTTCTAAAGTGTTTGAGGGACTTGACCAGGTCATACGCTTGTTTCTTAGTGATATAATAATTCAACTTGGAATCTCTAAGGAACTTGCTCATAAAATTCATGAGATGTTCATAGTCATCAACATATTTTTGCATCAGGACACAAACAATAGTATCATGGGATGAAAACAAGAAAATTATGAAATCTTGTGAGAAATCAGGGTTGATCAAGACATGAGATTGGGAGATAGAATCTTTAATATATTCAAATGAATTGTTGGTCTTATCATTCCAACTAAAGGCAACATCCTTCTTTAGCAAGGCGCTCAAAGGTTTTATCCTTTCGGTAAATTTTGGTACAAATCTACGAATAAAGTTGATCTTTCCAAGAAAGGATTGTAAAGAATTTCTATTGTTTTGGGGGAAGACATCCTTTATTGATTGGAATCTTTTGAGGTCAATGGAAAATCCTCGCTGCGAAGCCACATGACCTAATAACTTTCCTTCATCAATACCG
The DNA here is from genome assembly GCA_000966675.3 of Picea glauca. Taxonomy (NCBI): domain Eukaryota; kingdom Viridiplantae; phylum Streptophyta; class Pinopsida; order Pinales; family Pinaceae; genus Picea; species Picea glauca. The sequence goes on from JZKD02S1874846.1 coordinate 430,463, forward strand.
AAAACGGATTTCTTGGGATTCAATGAGATACCATACTTTCTGCATCGATTGAAAACAATCCAAAGGTGTGAGAGATGGTCCTTCCTATCCTTGGACACAACGGTAAGGTCATCCTGGTAGATTTCTATGGTTTTTTGTATAAGGTACCTGAAGGAAAAATCCATTTCTCTTTGGAAAGTGGCACCGTCATTCATAAGACCAAACGACATTCTTAAGTACATAAAGGTTCCCCACGGTGTGGTAAATACAGTTTTGAGTTGGTCTTCTCTTTTAAGAAAGACTTGGTTGTATCCTGAAAACCCATCCAGCATAGACATCATCCCTATCCATGTGACCCTTTGAAGAAAATGTTCCATGATTGGGATTAGGTAATTTTCTTTCAAAGAAAATTGGTTAAGGTTACGTAAATCAACACACAAACGTATGTCACCATTATTTTTTCGAACAACTACCAAATTTGACATCCAAGAGGAATGTCTGATAGGGATTATGATGCCAGCATCAACCATCTTCTGGAATTCCTTCGGTATTTGTCTTGCCAACTTTGGATTGATATGTCTTAGCTTTTGTCAGAAAGGTTTGGCCCCTTCTACCAAAGGTATAGTGTGTTGGATAAAGTCCCCCCTATAAGCTTTCAAATCATCACAGTTCCAAGAAAAGGTGTTCTTCAATTCCCTAACTAGTGCCAAGATATCTATCCTCTCTTTCTCAGTGGTGCCTTTACCTATTTTGATCATTCTTGGATCTATTTATGTGCCAATATTGAATTCCAGGGCTTCAGCATCTTGTTTGTTGGGTCTTTTTCCTTTGAAAACATCATGCCTATCGAAAAGGTTTTCTAGGGGAACACAACCCTTTGGAAACGTATTGTTTTAAAGGTTAATAACTTCCAGGTTCATGGAATCATCTAGGAAAGTAATTTGTGAATCGGTGAACTCCTTGTTGTTCTCCATGAACCTGGTAATTTGATCGTCATCCTCAAAAGCTTTCCAATATTCCAAATTATCAGGGACATAAGGTCTAAAAAGAACCTCCATCTTGCATAAGTCATGAAGAGGTCCCTCACAAGGTTGTAAGGTAGAAGCAAAGATAGCCAAAGATCTTCCACGTGGTTTTCTTCTTGAGGAATGGCATCGAGTGACATTATTTTGAAGGATTTTGAGAGGGATTGAGCCATGTCTCTATAGTTCTTCAACTTCTCATTTTTAGTGGAAAATCTCATCATAATTTGCGATACAATGAGGTCTAAGTCTCCTTTTTCCTTTAGGTGTGTAATGCCTTTGTCAATTGCTAAGTTGAGACCTAGGATCAAGGCCTCATATTCGGCAATGTTATTGGTGCAATGGAATTCCAGCCTATATGAATGGTAAAGGACTTCATCGGAAGGGGTTGTCAAAACAATTCTAGTGCCTGATCTAGAGTTTGAATGGGATCCATCAAACTCCAAGGTCCAGATTCCTTCAGTTTCTTCAATGGTGTCGATATCTAACTTCCCTTATTAGACAAACCAATTATTGAGGTCACTATCGATACACAAGAGTTTGTCACTTGACTCATCCGAGGTTTCAACTGGGGAGCCTACGAGAGGTTCATTGTAGAGGGTGAATAATCCTCCTTTAGGATGAGGGATAGTTGCCTTGGATTGTCATTCATGAAAACTTCCATCTATGTTCTCTATAAGGCCTTCGTGAAGGATAATACCCAAATTTCTCATGGCATCTATAACAACCACATCTATCAAGAAGAGAGCGTTGGGGCAGGAATCAAAGGCAATATCTAGGTTTTTAATGATTCCTTTTGCAAAGTCACCTCCGATGTTTGGTTGTTAAAGGCTTAGGCCCAATTGATGCATAACCTCTTCCCTCATGATGTTGGTTGTAGCATTCAGGTGTAGGAGACAGTTGCGGAGGAGGGATTCTTTGACTTGGAGAGTGACATAGAAAGGTGTGAACTCACTATTCTTGGAGAAAGGGTGTCCCACTTGGTGGATAAAAAGAGGAAAATCTTCCGGAGGATCATGTTGAACGGTTTCAGGTAGGAATGTCTCAAATTCCTCCTTCTCGTCCTGAGGAGGCTCCATTTCCAAAGGAAGTTCTTGAAAAGGGGTATTTATTTCCAAGGAAAGGCTCGATTTCCTTTTGGGGGGTGTGAATTCGACTTGGAAGACTTTTGGGGGCTTAGGTTTCGAGGCAAGCTCATCACTAGGGTCGCAGAGGTCATCATCTCGTGAGAGGTAAACCTGACAAATGTAATATTTGAATTCAAGATTTCTCTCAATCTGAAAGGCTAAGTCTTGTGCTTCCTCTAAAGTTGCAGGTGACCAGTCTTTGAGGCGGAACTGTAAGATTCCTTCTAAGGAGTGTCAGTAATGTTCGAGGATATCTTGTTCTAAGCTTAGTTTTGATCGGACCTTTTTGAGGAAAAGGTTGAACCTATCACTAAAATACCTAACACTCTCACAGGACCCTTTACAAATTTTGAGGTATTGGGAGTAAGAATTTTGTGTATGTTCATTGTTGCACCATCTTATTCTAAAGGCCCTTTGCAGCTCTTCAGGGTTTTTTATGCTTCCTTTTAGGCATGAATCAATCCAAACTTTAGCATCCTCCACAAGGGATCTTGCAAAAAGTGTCATAAATACATCAGGGTGTTCTTGACCTGTCAAATGAAATTCAAAGCTATCACAGAACTGGGTCCAATGTGAGTTACTAGGAATTGCTTTTCCTGAGAAAGTCATGTAACCCACCTTGGATAAGTCATGTAACCCACCTTGGGTAAGTCATGTAACCCACCTTGGATGTTACTTAGGTCGAAACAACTGAAAATATCTGGGTGAGACCACTTGTGTGGATTAAGTGGAGGTGTAGGGTTTGTCAGAGTGACAGTCACCACAGTAGAGGGGTTTGAGTACTGTTGCCCGCTACGGGTCGTCATCGGTGGAGTCACCAGATAATTTTCTTGAAATTATCAAAGAAAGGGAAGAAACCCTAGTGGAGTCGCCAGGTAATCTTGTAAGATAGGTCTCTGAGGCAAGGCTTACCGAAAATATTTTTCGTTTGAGGAGAATTGACACAATGTTCCCCGGGAACGATGCCAAAATGTTATCGCACAGTTTGTATATAGGAGTGAAGGATAGAAGGTAGAAGGACAAACTGGTGTAACAGGAACCTATCCCATCCAATGTCACCAATATGGGTAGGTTATTTCTCTTTAGGGAGGCTAGGCCCAAGGGAGACGTCCCCTCGTGACCTAGGGTTTTGAAAGGGAAAAAAGATAAAAGGACAAGGACAAGTTTCCATTCACAGATCACTGCCAATCAGATAATCTCGGATAAACAACCAATAATAAGGTATAACTAAAGAAGAAAAAAACACCTGCTTGAGAAAATACAACAAGGAAACTGATACGTGCAATCTTGGTTAGTACTTCATATAAATCAGTGACTATTTGATATTCAATATAAGCAATTTAAAATTAAATGTTGACGAAGTCAATTTTTACAAAATAGTAATGATAAATGTATCACTTGTCAATAAATACAAGAATGATATGGCATCCAATATAATCAATCAATACTTAATCTAATAAATTCCCTCAACTACCATTCAATTTATCATAGACAAAACGTTGTTGCATCAATGATATAATAAAAAGGAGTGACATCAACATTCAGGGTTAGTAGGTTAGGGTTTTGAGATTCAAAAGTTTTAATAGTTTGTTTGATCAAATTCACTTCAATGTTTGAGGATTCTCAGATCAGTGCCTTAGGGTTTAATGGAGTCATAAGTGAAGAACACAAAGGTTGAAGGAGATGAGATTTCAAAGGACTAGAGGGAAAAGTTTCAAGGTGCTACTAAAGAAGGGCTTCAAAAACAGAACCCTAGGGGAGAGAGGCTCACTCCAGTGTTGAAAAGCAAGACCTCATGGTCTCTCCTCCTTCATGGAAAATGACTAGCTCAAAGATAAGATAAACATACAAAGACAAGAGGTTTTGATGAGGGAGGTGTTGCTAAAGCAAGGCCTATCAGCAAACCCTATAAGAGTATGGCTCTGGTGTAGTAGGCCTAGGCCAGGGACATTTCACTCTTCTTGTCTCTAAAAGAGTACGGCTAGCAATAAATGAAGAGAGAGAGAGTGTGTAGCAATGGCTAGGCTCTTTTCTTCTTCAATGGATGAAAAAATATCTTAAAGGGGACATGCGACAAGGACCTACTTGTGTGCTTGTCACCTAGGGTTTTGATTCAACAAATTTATAAGAAATATGCAAGAAATTTAAACTACAACCATTCAATAAGAATTTTTGCAAAAGAAACACTTACAATTCATGAAGAAATAACAATGCAAACCCTAGTTGTAACACCTTCCTTCAAGAGAAATACCATAAATGCCAAAAATCTCTTCGTTTAACAAGTGTGCATCACTTAGTTCAGCCAAAAACCCAAATAGGGTGCAAAAATCAGACTTCACTAATGAGTGAGTCAATTACGATAAAAATGAGAGTGAAAGCCCTCAATATATAGTGTATTAATGACCTAATTTACTTTTTAGGTCATAAAAAGGCCGACAAGGCCATAATACAAAAATAATATTGTTTTTACATTAAATGCTAAGTAAAACCCTAATCAAGAAAAAGGTGAGACGTCAAGCCCCTCTGAGGGAGACATTATCCCTTTCTAGGGCCAGTGCATCATCCAGAAGCAAAATGTTAGCCCTTCTTGGACTCTTCCAAACTGCCACACATGCCAACCACCCTATCCATCTGCCATACGCTCATGATGACGTCATAAGCCTCCTCGTGATGTCCTGGGTCATTTGGAGCCAACGTTGCACTGCAAGTGGGTTAATCGCCCTAGGTCCAGCTCAGCTAAAGTGTCCTTGATGGAATATCCTCTTCTTATTAGGTGCAAAGGCCCTGGTCCATATCCATCCTATCTCTTCCCCCTTAAGGGGTCTCAGCATCCAACTGGTGGGCTCTTCATCCCCATGGAGGTATCAACTGGTCATCTCCGCATGTGTACCTGTCCAAATGGTACATGTCTGTTGGGCATGGTCCTCCACATCAAAAGATATGCCTTCCATGTGCTCATCACTCACAAGGATCATAGCAATGTCAATCACATCTCATCATCAATATTATTAAACATATTCATAAAACCCTTAATATATCATTCAATAGCTCAAAGAAATTACAAAAAACTGCTATACAAGATTGGAGAAAAGGTCAAGGCGTCCTATTGGGCTAGTGTCCACAAGAAAAGGAAAGTTTCCAGGAAGATATCATCCAAGCCATGTAAGTGAGGTGATGTGGCTAGGGATGTCCAAACATGTGGGTGCAATGAGGGGCAAGGACGCATAAGTGTTACCTGTGGGTGCCTTTGTAGAAGGTGAGTTGTACCTATCATGGATGCATTTTTTCCAAGCCCATTCTTGCCTTTATTCTTTTTATTCTTGTTTAATTCTTTTATTTACCTTTTTTTTTTGTTTAAGAATTCATCAGGAGACACTGCCTTGGCATGGTGACCAGAGCTAACAGCATTACCCACAAGTACTTTCACAGAGATGAGAAGGTTGGCTCATGATGAGACCCCCTTTCCCTTGGCCATGCAACCAAAGGTCACTACCCTAGCGTGGTAACCAGATGGTAGAAATGTCATATTGTTAGGTACCCATGGACCTAATAGGTTGTCTCATGATGAGACCCCCTATCCTCTAAGTAGGTCTTGTTTTGTTATTTTTCGGGTCCCTCTTTTTTTTTGCTAAGAGGCTTTTTACTACCTTCTCGGGGATCCCTGGGCGAAGCATCTTGAGGTTTTATTTCTAGGTTTTTGTCTTTTATCAGCTGTTTTTACCTTCTGGGCCTTTAGCCCCTTATTCCCACGAGATAAGGCGTCATCCTGTTAATAGGTCAACCCAATGCCTGAACAAGGGGAGTGGGATAAATGAGCGGGAGATAAGATGAAACAGTGGTGTTATGATGGGAGTGGATGATGGCTTTTCAGAAATTCCCCCAGTGGAAAACCAAAACCTTTGGACACAGGCTTGCTAGGGAACCCTGTCAATTCCCCGAAGCATGGTCAAGTGGGAAAATGTAATATCCAAGCAGTTGTTAGAGATAAAAGGAATCATTTGAATATATTTAAAGGTTTTAATGATCAAAAGTGACACATACCATGATACCTGGACAAATTACCTCATGGAGAAAGAACCTTCTCTGATATAGGACCAAGCCAATGGTGATGGATGTTGTTGTTGCTGACAAGACAAAGCTGATGGAAGAAGAAAAGGATGGGCCCTCTAGGGCCATGCTTAGGTCAATCTTGCTCTCGGTACTCCATGTCTAGGACCTGTGCGGCTTGAGACATGATCTCCTAGTTTTCCCTAAAAATCGGGGATAATAGAGCCTATGTACTTCTCAATCTTGCATAGATTCATTTTGCATGCTTATGCATTTCATCAAGCTTCTCGTAAATTTTAACCATTGTTCATTTCATACAAAGTAAAATACAAATGCATTTCAACAAGTCTTAGATACAATGTCTATCTATTTTCGTTTTTTTTTTATAATTATATATTCTGCATACTTTACATTTGTATTGTAGAGGACAAATTAGAGATTTTAGGTTTCCCTTTGATATAACCTTTTTTTTAAGAATGATTGTGGTTGTTTGTTGTTTATAACTATATGTTTTTTAACTAATTGTGGTTATTGTTTGTGGTGTGGAATGTGTTGTTAGTGCATAGATGAAATTTGATCGAGGCTTAAAGTTCAATCAATTCATGATGAAAACATATTGTGAAAGTTGTAATGTGGTGAAATGTAAAACTTAAACAAAATTCGTAATGAAAATATTTTGTGAAATCTACTTTCACATTGAGTCAAAGTTTTCAATTCTTATAGAAATTTAAGTGTTGAATTTTTGAAGTTGATAAACAATCATAATATATGTTGGACAAAACCAAATACATTTGTGCATTTTATTCCAACCCATTCTATTGCATTTGGATGACAATCTCATCTTCGGCGTGGCAAATACATACAAATATGTATTTTATTTATTGATTACGTTGACAAAAATCCAATAGGAAAGCAGTGGCATACCCAATAGAATATATGTACCACTACTCACGCAAAAGACAAAGACAAACGGTAGGGATTGAAATTTTTATTTTGTTTTATTTTTTTTATTCATTTATTCAATTGTGATAATCACACGTTCATATTTTCTCCTATCTCAACTAAAAAACACAATTTATGAGGCCCAAAACAGATTCTTTGGTACGTGGATTGAGAGGTGTAAATATATATATATATATTTTTTTTCTAAACCTTTGGGAATTAATGATTGATTGATTCAAATTAGGTTGGTTGGGACTATAAATCCTAGGTTAATATCAACAAGAGATCAAAATGTTTATCGGGGATTTGAATCTGGGTAGGGAGAGTGCAATATCTACCTCCCAATTATCTAGTCTAACCACCTCAACCTCAAACTTCACTTAGACATGGGCATTGCATGCCATTACTAGGACATGTTGCTTAGTGATAGTCAGACAACCTCTATATTCACACTCTTTCTACATCACAACTTATTCGTTTGGAATTCTTCGTGATCTAATGGTTTTTGAAATATTTTTGAGGATGTAGATAAGATAATTTTATTAAGGTTTAACCAACTAAGTTAACCACATTGCTTGGTATATAAGTTACAATACATACTGGAATTGTTAAGGTCACTCCTACAGACACATAAAGAAATAGAGTATAAAGTAAAAAAATTCAACGCTATCATCGAAGGAATCAGTTGGGGAGTTGACCTCCTTTGAAGTATCCACTAATGAGTGTGGGATTATCCTACCATCTAAGGTCGAAGAAAAGAGTCTTTGTATAGATGAATCACTCAAAGAATTGGATCTAGCATAGGGAATGCCTCTTTTTGTAAAAGAGGTAACGTGCTCTTGAGCGCTAATGGAGGAGGGTTTTCTATTGGTATAGTATAAACTATCTTGAAATCCTAGTCGACTACTCTACATGGGTCTCATTGTCAAGAGTAGGATCATGTCCCAAGATCTAATAGATTTGGGGGCTGAAAATGTGTTGTCCTATGCTTGCCTCTCGGTTCCCTTGTCCACTAGGAGCACTGAGAAGAAAGATGGAATACTCTAAGTAGTGTCCAATCAAATGGGTGAGTAGAAGATATGAGATCTAAGCCCGAAGGCTTCTCCTAAGCATAATTCCAATCAGGTCTAGTTTGGATACCCAAAAAAAAGTGGTTCAAAGGAATTATAAGATTTTCTAAACAACGAATTGAACTGACCATGTATATCAAAATAGCAGTCGAAACTAAATATAAATTTATTATATATGTTTTCCATCATGTCTATGGTGGATCCGGCATAATCTATCCTCCCTCGGGATCTAGTGCTTAGCTTCCACCCAAATTTAATGGGAGCCAACTCTGAACTGGCCTAAGGGTATCCTCAACCAAGACATCCAATGTCCAAGTGTGTAAGGGGGTTGCAGTATGAAGTTACCCCTGGGCTCTAGGAAATGCTCTACATAAAGGCTATCTTCAATTTTGATCCCTTACCGGGGAGGATAGAAATGATCTATATCTACTGACTGTAATTGTCATCTTTAATAATATCGTCCATCTCTTGTTTATTAGACGAGAGGTGGCTAGGATGGTCTACATCCTTCATCTCTGGGCAAAGTGGCTAGGAGAGTCTAAATCCTTGTGATTCTCCATTAAAGTAGATATTATACAAGTATCAATAAAATTTGATAATATAAACACTTTTCAACAAAATTCAATTAGACTATTAGTTCATTGGTCAAAGCGTTGTGATAACAACTAGCATTTGTCAATCACTTTCCAAAGATAATTGTCTACCAAAGTAGGCTACTCCTAATTGGAGTCTAAACTCTCATATTCATATGCTCTCTTCACTCTCATATTCATATGCTCTCTTCACTCCTATTTAATTGGTTTCTCCTCATTCTCATCCAAATTGTGGAATAAAAGAATTGTTGATTTCTCATGGTGGTGACGGATCTAAAACATCCATTCTTATAATTACTATCACTTCATTTGCAACCTTAATTATTTTATCATTTGCATGGCTTGTAATATTGTAATAATGAGTTGACGTGATGGATAGTAATAAGTATAGAGAAACATTGTATTAAGATCATGGATACAAGAATGTTGGTTATTGTTGAAGTAACTTTAATATACTCATGAAGGTTAATGTATTTTTTTCCAATTTAAAAAGACAAGGTAACATGGACCAACAAATTTGCAATTTCACTTCATACCACACAATCAATGTCATTTACAAGATGCTTTAACCTAGAAAAATAATATGTATTAATAAATAAGTTTTCTTAACCTCATACTCTATAGACAAAGTTATACTAATTGAAATCTGGAAATTCTCATAATAAGCCTTGTTATTTTTTCTTAAGGGGCTAGGGTTAGGTAGTGATTCTTTATGAATTTTTTTGGTGCTGATATAAAAGATAAAATAAATAGGTTTCATAATTTTACCAACAAGAGTACAATTTTTTTTACAATTTTTTTTGTTTTTGTTAAAAATTATCAAGAAATGTGCCCATAGGAACTACATCTTGACCCAATTTAAACACAAAATTTTGTGAAAGTGGCGTCCATTTTACTCTTGGAAGGGTGTATAAATATTCATAATGGAACTATATATTTTATTAATGTGACATTTGTTTTAGACCATCAATAATGGAACCTTAGTGAAGCACTTACCACTATACATCGTAATATTGAACCACTTACATATTGGTAGAATGCAATAAATTGTTCTATATTGAGCTCAATGTACTAACTAAAATTGAATTCCCTATATTTTCCTATAAAAGTAAGAACACATAAATAAATTCTATGAAATTAAAGCTCGTGGAGGGGCACACTAAATCTCTAGTCATATGAGATAAACATTACACATTTTATAAGAAATATGTTCATGTGAATTGTCATTTCATCCACAAATATGCATTCATTAAAAGTAGGCATATATAAATGGGATATAGCATCTTATTGCGTGGAACTATACGGCCCTAGAGATGACTCCTTTCTAGATATCACAAATCAATGAAAACCAATTAATCTTTTGCTAACAAAATTGAAAGAAAAAATGTGTGAAACAAAACAATGGGCCTCCACCTTCATGTAACTTCTATGTACAATTTTTCTTTTTCATCTCCTCCTCTATGAAAATAAGTTATTCCCTGGTGAAAACTCGATCAAGAAATAATGTATGTACAAGAGAATATATGTAACAATTAAATTCATAAAACAAACAAAAGAGTTCATGGTGGTTATGGAATAATCTATCTTCCCTTAGGATCGGGTTCTCAACGTCCACCCAAATTTTATGGGAGCCAACTCTAAGTTGGCCTAAGGGGATCCTCAACCCAGGTATCCAATGTCAAAGTGTGTAAGGGGGTTGCAGTATGAAGTTATCCATAAACTATAGGGAGTTCTCTACATAAAAGGTCATCGTCGATCTCAATCCCTTTAAGGGGGGAATCCAAAGGATTTGGGTATACTACATATAATTGTCATTCCTAATAATATTGTTCATCCTTTTCTTATCAGGAAGGAGGTGGTTAGTAGCATATAAATAACTCTCGAAGGGGGGAACGTGATCCATTGATATAATCATTGGTTGAAGGAAGCAATAAACATATGGAAACCAACATCGTGCTCTCTTGAACGTGGAACTAAGTAATGGCCTTCGAAAAGTAGTAGAAAAATATGGATATCAGTCCCTATTGGTGACTGAGCCAATAAATCTCTAGATATGATGCAAAAACCCTACTAAACTAAAGACAATGTCAATTCAGAAGGGGTGTGCTGCAAACTTTCCTTGAAAGATGGGATAGGGAACTTTTATCTTTCATTTGATAATCTGGTGAAGAAAGAGGATCTAAACTCTTGTAATGCAAGCCCAATCTTAGTTGAGCAAGCTAGGTACCCATACCATTGAACCATACAAAACAGTATATCTAATAATGGAATTCATGAGGTTTAATTTGCATGAGATGTTTTGAAAGTGGTGCTAGAAACACTATCTCTATAAGAGAGAGGGACCCATACCCCTTCTTTCCATGGGGTTGAAGACTCTGCCTCAACCTAAACCTAGGCCATGAAAAAAGAACCCTTAGATAGTTGTATGTAGTGGTAATATCCACTTGTGCAAGAATAACTCTGAGTTGTCTATATAAGCATTGAATTAAAGCAACATAGAATGAGCATTGAATTAAAGCAACATAGAATGAATTGAAAAAAACATGTACATTGAAGAAAAAAAATCATTTGAAGTCTCATTGTGTCATGTCTAAAGCATCTAAATTATCTTGAAAACTTGAAAAATCACAAAGGGAGTAGATCCCTAGGGGATTGCAAACATATGAACATATTATAGTGGATATTTCATGTGTTCACGAGATTCCTTATGCTTTATGTCATCTAAAATATTGTAACTGTCTAGTCATACATTTACAATATTTGCAATCTGATGGAATCTCTTACTAATATGTGCTCACTAGATTCCTTATGCGTTATGTCATCAACCTGTTTAGCTTGTTTAAGCTGATCATGATACATTTAACGTCATGTGTGCAGATTGATGATTTGATGGTGTCTTGATACCTTTCTCTAGTGAATTCGTAAAAAATTAGGGCTTGATTTCGGATTCTCAATAAATCTAAATTTTGGGCATGATTCTCTATGATTTGGCGACCCTGCGAACTGTAAACTTGTGGCACAAAGATATCATGATCTAAGATATCATGCTATCAAACATAGCGATATTCTTCTAAAATATCACGATCCCTCTCTTTTGTTTTGCTATCTATTGTCTCTCGTGTCACTCTAATATGTCGTCTCGTGGAATTTTGCCTTGCATCTGGTTGTCACGCATGAACATTACTGCATATTTAAATTCATGAACATTAGTGCATATTTAAATTCATAAAACATAATAAATTTACCATGAAGAGAATGAGTAAGATACTCTTATGTTCACAATTCATTTTTTATTCTCATCATGGATTGCAAATGTCAGAAATGTAGTACCAAGAGAAATCATGATTGTTCCTTATTAATTTTAAAACACATGTGTAGGTTGGGTACTTTTATTGCAAATATCTTAAAAGTGTCTTTAGGGATTTTTATTAGAAATTCAATTACCAGGAATTAAGTAATTAGTTCTTTTCCCGTCTCTGTTTTAGTAATTAATGCTTTTTTATTTGAGTAGTAGTAAAAAATTAGATGTATTTTTTTTTAATAGATCATGATAAATTATTAAAAAAAAAATGTAACTTAAATATGGAAAATAAAGAGTTTCATATTTTGTTTTGAAAAAAAAGTTTCTCTCATGCGATAAAAGAAATCATAGTGAGATTAAAAATAATTTTACAGTCAAAGTATTATCAAATCATATATAAATAAACTAAAAAAATAGGTTCAATATTAAACCATTATTCAAGAATATGCTTAAAAAGGACATATAACATTGAATAAGGAGTGATATCAAGCAACCAAAGGTTACTAAAAACAAATCAATCACAATAAAAGATATTATCTTCTAAAAAATTGATAACAAAAATGATCGATCACAAAGCAATAAAAACCAAAGGATAGTAAGTTATTCAACCAAGTAAAAACCCCAAGCTAGAGTAGGATTTGATAGTCGAATAAGAATTGGTTTCAAGGTTTAAATGGTGACCCATTTATTTATAAAAATTAAGGGGATTTGGACTCAAAAAAATGAAACACACTAGGAAAAACATTTATCTCTATCCAAACATAATTATTCACATTCACTGTTAAAGATAAGATCATATAACCATAAGAACTAATTTCTCATTTATGGGTATTGTCACGTCCCCGCAGTGTGCCTAGTTGAATCTTTCGATAGTGTACCTCTTTAGGGCGTGCAACACCGTTACATTTCTCACTTGGATGCTTGGAAACAACAAGGGTGATTCATATGGACTAGCCTATTCACCTAAAACATACCTATACTATGTTCTAGTATAATATCCCTCACATTACAAACATTTAAACATTTTCATTTTTTATGGTTTATGTTATGAAAGTATTGGAAAAGACTTATGTGAAATTATATCATCGTATACATTAATGATGATGAGTATTTTTTGTAAATTTTATTTTTATTTTATTTGATTAACAATAAACAAATTGATTAGAGAATACACTTACAAAGAATAAATCATTATTCTATGGGTGAATGAAAATGATAAGAGTCACCAAAGTAATTATTTTTCATGGGACAAGGGGAACCCTACTCCCAAAGGTGTGGGATGTGAGGGAACAAGCTAGTAAAAAGTTAGGCCAAGAATATTCCCTAGGGTTAAGGACGAGGCTAACTTGAAAAAGACCTAGGCAATCTATTTTATACAAGTATAGAGGAAACATGACAATGTTGAGTACTTCTGAGGAAATTGAGTTTGATGGTTCTCAGAAAGAATCAAACTCTAAGATTTCTGGAAAAGGTTATATAGTTTTCAGTGACTATGGACTAATGATTTATGCTCAAGAGTGACAAGAACAAGTAGTATTGGTTTTCCGTGTCTATGGTCGAGAGTAACTAGTTCTCTACTCATTTTTTTTCCAAATTATTGGAGCAGGTCTAATATACATATTTCTATGTTCTTTTTATTGAATTGATTGCAGCATGAAACTATCTATATGTTAGTAATATGCCATTTACTTGAAAATAAAACTATCATTTACAATATTACAATCAGAAAGAAAAACATTCACAATATAGTTTATAGATTTCCGCTAATATAAAAAAAGATTACTTTTAAACATTGCAGAAAATAAATGTAAATAATCCACTTTATATGTAATTGTTTTTCTTTTCTTTTTAGAAGTTAGCTTATTCAACAAGACCAGAGAAAGAATCTTGAACACATTTATAAAGTGGATGTAACTTGAATATATATATAGTAATGTATAATACTAAAAATATGTTTTCAACCATAAACTGAAATAAACCATGTTTCCAAGTATATAAATAGTAATGTATTACATTAAGAAAAATATGTCTCCAGCCAAAAACTGAAATAAACCATGCTTCCAAGTATAGGGATTCCAATTTATAAATATTTTATTTATTAAACAAAGAAACAATTTATAAACATTTTATTTATTGAACAAAGAGATAAGACGTCGAAAATAGTTAAATTATTTTCTATATAAGACATATTCATTGGAATATAAGTAGAGACGTATTTTATAAGGTAAATGTTTAAACCCTCGAGCCAATGACTAGGTAGTCTTGGCATAAGAAAACAATAATGGAATAATAGCTTCCTTCCAAAGAAATCCTCGACCCGTCACCTGATATAAAAAATGGTAAGTACTAATGTATATACAATTTAATAGAGGGTAGGATGAGCTTAGGTAATATTTTCTATTGCAGAGGATTCAATAAATCGTGACAAATGTTTAGGGTTTTAATAATAGTGTAGCAAAATATTAAAAGTATGAGAGACTTTCCAAGAATTTTTTTATCATTAGCGGGTCTATCGTTTGAAGAGAAACCCTATGAAGCCATCGACATAGTTAATTGGATTCAAGGAGAAATAATGAAACTAATATAAGAATTATACAATGTTGAACAAAAATGAAGAATACTGGCCACAATTGAAAATGATTATATATATATATATATATATATATATATATATATATATATATATATATAT